>LKNJ01003140.1:0-107814 GCA_002120245.1 Maccullochella peelii | reverse complement strand
AGATATATATATATATATAGATAGATAGATATATAAAATAGCATATTATTTAAATGTTAAAAATAAAGATTTGGAAACATATGACACATTTTTCTTCCATATCTGATTTTCCTGAGAGCATATTTCCATTTTTGTTGCAGTAAAATAGGACTACAAACAGAAATACAATTGTGTATTTTAACAGACCATATTTGTATACATTTGTATTCTGATATTGTGATAGTTCATATGAACACAGTGCAAGTCAGTTGTACATTTGACAATTAAAAAGCTGGCATCGCTGCCCATTGAATACAAATACAAAATGAATTCTCTGAATCTCAGTTTGTTTCTATTCCAGCGACTTATCACTTCCGTAAGCATGAGTGTGTATTACTGTTACCCAACATCGTATTAAGCCCCTGATTCATGTTTTGTACACACTGCATCTATTTACTACAGCTAGAGTCGCTTACATTTTGCACACTGCTTTGACGTGTCAAAGTCAAAAAAACACTGACTGCAACTTGTTTCATCTTAACTGAGTGCAAACAAAAGCTTCATGCTGTTTAGAGAGAATATACAGGTTTATGTTGCTATTACTAAGCATACAGGCAACCAAACATTCAGCCTGCAGGTGCAGCAAAGAGGAAACATGAAACCCTAGCATGCTGAAGACATCTCCAGAATCTCAGTGAACCCGGAAAGCACACACCCCTCAGTGCATCTGTACAGGCTACATACTGCAGTCAGCAACTTGCCCACTAGTGACCCACTTTCAAACCAGCTAAAGTTAGACTGACCGAAACTGGTCTGAACTGTTCTAATGAAGATCTAAAAGGTCAACTCTTGTTACTAAGTCATTCTTAGAATATGGTTACATTTGGAATATTGTTAATTCAGCAATTAGTTATCTCTTTTTTGCCACACTTATAAAAAAAAAAATTCTGTTTTCACATAACATTGTTAATGCTCTTTCACTTTTATTGTATTTCCAGCTGCTTTTTCAAATGCCAGACTCAGGTGAGAATCCGTTCGGCTGAGACAGGTTGCCTCATAACTCCAATCAAACTGGATCACTGGCTTCATAACACTATGATGATTTACACTCTTCTTCTTGTTCAAGTAGATTCGACCGTTCCTCTCTTATTTTTCCAGAGGAGGAAAGTATGGTGTACTGACTCCAGTAGGCTGGCACTTAAAACTGCACGGTCTAATCTGTCATACTTTTGCTCTACTACATTTCAGACAGACAATGGTCATTTTCACAACACTTGCTGGATTTTATGACAGTTTTACCAGAAAAACATAGGCTATTAAAATGTTTTACTGTTTTAAACTACACAACAATTGTACTTTCTTACAGGTTAGGACAGTACATCAACCATTTAACCTTGAAGGGGAGTTCTTCACACTTAAATTGATGGATTTTTTTCATTATGGTGTTGTTACTTTTACTTTACTGTGAGTACTTTTCCCACCACTTCCGATTTACTGCTTGCTCTGCATGTGTCCACTCTGTGAGGTCACTTACTGCTTTCACTCCAGTCCAGACAACAGCCACCACCTTCCACACATCACCACCAGCAGCACTCTTTGGGCAGTCTACACTGCAGCTCTTGACACAGTCAAACACAGGCCAGGAATCTCCTCTTATGGTTACACAATGCATTTTAAGTAGCGCCTAAATGTAAAAGTGCTGAGAGGCCAGTTGCATGAAAAGGAAATTATGCAATACAGTTGAGATATTTCTTCGACTTTTGAAGCCGCATCCACGGGCATGGTGAAGTTAACAGCAGCACTCACTGTCAGGGAGTTAAAATGGGGGTCTTGAGTGAAACGAGCATGTGGTTTACAGCGTGGACGTTCACTTACATGTATCCACGCACCCACTCAACTTTACGCACGGATATGTGTAGCTGGTGTGTGCAATCTGAAAGTCATCTATCCTGGGGTACAGACAGTAATTACACATTGCGTAACCATTTGTATGCATGTGGCTACGTAACATAATGCAGCATAGTATGAGTGGATCTTTACCTTGTATACCCTGCGGGAGCGCATGAAGCAGTGATCCAAGATAGTGACAATTTCCTTGAGAGGTCTAAAAATTGGCAATAGTAGAAAGCAAAACGGCGTTGAAACACGGCGGTTGGCAAAGTTATACGTCTCTCTTTACCGGTGGTATGGAGGTATTTCACGTTCTGGGTTGCTCTGTTTAAGGCGTTCAGATGGAGGAGGGGATACAGAAGCAAACAAGCTGCACCGCCCCCTCATTACATTACAGTTGTGCAAATAGCCATTATCCTGAAACTGATTAGTAGTGACCAACCTGGACGAAATCAACAACCGATTCATGAGTGAGATTTCACATTAACAGCGTTGTAAATACTTTTGGTAATGAGACAGGCAATCAGCAACTTTTGAGAACTCCTAACACAGAAGGCAAAGTCATAGCAGCTCCACTGAAGCTCGCTCTGTAAGCAAAAGAAAGCTGATCATCCAAAAAAACAGTCTCATCAGGGATGTTGATCCTCTTTCAGTATATAGAGAAGTCATTAAAAACTTTTAAATAATTTTGCAACAAGACAGCAATCATTTAAATGAATGTTTTATTCACAGGCAAATAAAATACTAAAAACAAAAAGTTTTACAAATCTGAATACAAAGCTCTCAGCTCTGGTAGGGTCACCAGGGCAGACAGAGTACTGTGGGATGAAGCAGAGATCAAAGAACAATGACCCTATCAACTGTCCCACAAAGTTGGTTCACTCTTTGCCAGTGTGCAATTTCTACCTTTTGGCACAGAAGAGTATGAGCGAAATAAAGGGGGTTAAGCAGTTTTTACAGATAGCCATCTTGGATATAGTGTCAATTTAGAGATCAGATGTTTTCTAAACAGATGCCAGTAATCCATGTCAACAATTGTTTATTCTTAATAAATTAAGCATTTAAAATATTGCCAGCATGTAGTATAACTGAGTGGTCTGTCTGAGCTGACAACACACGGCCTCATATCAGCACCGGACTTGTGTTGATATGTGTATGAACACACCTTTCTATACATTATTCACAATATTTACATCAAGGTTGTTTTTTTTTACCTACTCTTTTCATTAAAAGGTAACAACTGTTTTTTCCACACACACTTTTTCCAGGAATCCAACTCAGTGGCTTCAAATGTGCTGAACACAACAAAATATTAATGAAAAGTTGGAGTTGCCATGTCCGCCTCTACGACTTGGCTTCCAAAAGTGGCTTGATGTCTTTAATGCCATGCTCTGCTGCCACAGTGATGATGTGGTCTAGGGCATTCATGTGGCCCAGCATCTTCACAACCTCTTTGATTTGGTCTCTGTTGGCAGATAAGGGTTATATTAGAAGCAGTATGAACAAAACCCACAGCATCACAACACACTTTACTAGTTGGTAAACTGTAATTATGTAATTTGATAAATCAATCCTGACAGTGCAATCTTCCATTGTATCCTTCTTAAAGCACCTTCCATAATAATCCAGCAGATGGGGCTATAACTGAATTCAAGTTTCCCAATTAAGACGAATAAACTGTATGTGCAGTTGTATATGCAGATCCTCTTACTTGGCAGTGCGACGTTCCACATCAGAGCCGCCCAAACTGCTGCGGTGCAATGAGCTGGCCAGGTGGGTGAGGTAGCGACAGAACGGCTCCAACTGAGGCAACGTCTGCTGGCCTTTCAACCCAGAGAACCACTGCACTGGCAAACACTCCACCACCTGAAAAAGGTACAAGAGAGGGCAAGGAGGAGTTAAACACTATCTCTGTGTCACCCTGTTTAGTGAATCACAAAAAGCGAGAGTTGACCAACTGAGCAGGTGTGTTTGCCAAGTTAAGGCTGCCAGCTGCAAAAAGGCACAGGAAAGTGGAGAGCAGCCAATCACAGTGACCTGGCCTGAGAGGCTTGAATTATAAAATATAAGCACCTCTCATCAACTTGTCAGAGCCAGGAGAAGAGCCAGTTTCCACTGCTCAGGTGGAAAAATCATCTTTATTTTTAGACACGCTAGGCACATCATGTACAATAAGATGTCTTTGGAATCATTTTGAAACCTAAAAATAGGTGTGGAAATGAAGTTGGGGCTTAAAAAAAAAAGTTTAAAAAGTTTTATTACAAATCATACTTTTCTATTACCTCAGACTAAATCTGGGAACTTATTGAAACTGCAGTCCACATTTCTTGCTCTCATTTCACATGGCTAGTCACATCTCAGCCAAATGGGGTTTGTCAGGTTTTATGTTGAGAATGCCATTTGGCAACACACACCAACTGTAAAATGAAACCATCTATTTCTACATAATCTGAAAGATGACAAATTTACTTCATTCATATGCCAAGATGTGAAGTTTATGAATGGATACTTGGGCATACTGGCTCTGTTCCAAAGTGTGTGGAACACCAAACACCTTTGCCTTAGGCTTAAACATCCATGAAATGTGCCCTGACAAGGTGAAGTTGTTTTCTTTATAGCATAAAAAGAAGAACGCAAGCTATTCTTAGTTTTTCAGTTGACTAACACAAATGATTTATTAAAGTAAGTTGTTATCTGTTGACATAAACTGATTAATCAATAAGTCAGTTAATCTGAATTCTGACTATTTGACTATAAAGCATGAAACTACAAAACAATTGGTGAATGTCTGCTACCTTCTGGCACTTCTGAGCATTGTCCTCCCAAGTATCTGTGGTCTGCAGTGCAGAGAGGATGTATCTATTCAGGGTGCTGTCCAAAGCCAGATCCCTCAGACAGGAACTGGATAAGATACCTTCCCACTGCAGGATGTTTCCCAGCAGCTACGCACAGAGGAACACAAGTAAATGTTACCACCAGTGGTTAGTGTACAAACTATTTCAAGGACACAAACACATACACCCACACAGACATGGATGCTAACCATCTGACACAATAACAGTTTTCTGAAGTTTTCTTGGTTGTCTCCTATTTTTTACTATTGTGCAACCTGTCAGATCATATAAATGTCTTCCTTTCTATGTGGTGTGACCTATAACAATCATTCAGGATAATTAGTTTCTGAATGAATTAAATGAATTAATCTAAAAACAATGCTGTCTTTAGTCCACATACCTTCACACAGGACCAGAACTGCCTCTGGTAGAATAAGTAGGGACCACTATTCTTGTTCTCCAACACACTGAACAAAAGCAAAAACACAGTTATCAATAGTTATCAATTTTCATCATACAGATTGAAGAAATACAAACTGGACTGCCTCCAATGTAAAAAATTATGTAACATACTTTTTGGGGTAGAGTGGAAGGAAGACATCTTCATCCAGAGTCCGCCTGGTCCTTAAGACAACAGTTTTCAAAAGTTCCTGATGGAGGAAAAAAGGAAATCAAAATGACAATAATTCTACCGCAAGAGGCAAAGCAATCTCTTATTTTGCAGATGAAGTACATTATGTTAATGCAGGTAGTAGGAGAGTGGACAGTACCTGTGTGTATCGGTTATCTCCATGCAGCACAGTGGGGTAACCTTTCATTAGTCTGTGAATGAAGCCCACGAGACTGGCTGTCTGACTGCTTGACAGAGGGTCCCACACTTGCTCTGCCAACACTGACACACACCAATACATAAATACACATGACACATTTTGTACTGGCCTGCATTGTTATGCCAAGCATATCTTAGTATGCTAGGTGCAGTTGTGTGGGTTTTCTCTACCTGTCAGTTTGGAGAGGATGACCTTCTCCACAATAGCAGGCAGCAAGCTGATATCCCCATCTCCTCTCTGCAAAGTGCTGTGCTCCTCAAAGCCATAAAACAACAGCGACTCAAACCAGAGCATGTACTCGAAATTTGCACACTGCGCCTGGACAGGGAAAAAATACAAATGAATATCAGACTGTACCTCCCATTTCAAAAAGGAAAATGTTACACTACAACCACACATACATGCCTTACCTCGAGGGGGTTCCATGTAATCAGTTGTAGGCGGACTAAAGGGTTAAAGAGTTTGGGCAGACAGAGGCCTATGTAAGCCTCTCTGTAGCAGTCGGCATAGTCTCTCCTCCACACTTCAAAATGGGATTTGATGCAGTCAAGAGAATGAAAGTCCTCCACCGCATCCTCAAATACTTTCTTACATTCCCTGTTGATACGATCTGGATGGGACGAAAGGCATTAGGTAGGTATGAGGTAAAGAATGTCTTATGTGCCTTATGTCTGTTAAATCAGATTTAAATCAACAAATTTGCCAATTGTCTTCATTATGGTCGATACTGTAATTTTAATGGTGTACCTCTCTCCATGTTGAAGCTGGTGATGTCAGTAGAGGTTTCCTCATCATCAGATGATAAGCCTTCTTTATGCTCAGCCCTCTTTCCATTTTGCTCTCTAGCTTGTCGCCGCCGAGTTCTGCACCCACCCACAAGCACAAAAGCAGACAATTAAAACCAAGGGCACAATTGGTGATCAGCTGTAACCAGCTTGGCACAAAAATGACTCCCTCAAAGTCAAATCTTAGGATCTCTTGCATGGCAAACCTATGTTTTACAAACCGAGCATGTATACACAGTGTAAAAAAAAGCACAGACAACTAAGCTCAGAAGCAAGTTTTTGGCATTTCGTGGTCTGAGGCAAGCACAAAAACACAACCTATATGGACAACAGAACCTGTACCTTTAGCCTAAAAACATGTCACAAAAATTAAGCCTCGAAGCATGTCTTTCAGTGCAAATGAGCTCCATACCGTCGTGCTTCTCTTTCTGCTATCCTCCTCTGACGACCGTGCTCTTGGTAGGCTGTGCGGTCTCGACCAAATGAGTCTAGATTAGGAGCCATAACAGCTTTGTCTGCAAGAGACAGGAGTTATATTAGAACTGTGAAATGAAAAGCTGAGACAACCCAAAACCTCACTCTTATTCTGGGCGTTCAACATAAAGAGTACTCAAATTTAAAATACTCCAAAATGCTTAAAAATAAAATTAGATGAGACAGGAAAATTATAGGCATAATGATTGTTTTTAACTTATGAAACAAGTTAAAATACTGACCTAAACCTCCTTATCTATAAAAATGTACCATCAGCAATAAGACATCATATTTATTACAAATAATTATGTTATTCATTTTCTAGTCACTTACCTGGCTGCAACTTCCTACATGTTACAGTGAAAGTGACAGATGACAAGTCACTAATAGATACACTTTTATCTTTACGTAGTGACTCATTGCTTGGGCTGAGTTACAACCACCCAGCTGACTGTGAGACTCGGCCATTAAAGAGTAGCCGAAACAGCTCCTCCAATAAAACATTTCCCATGTACGTACATGCTCACTCACTCAAAGTCACACCTCAATTAACCTTAATCACACTCATGAGGGAAACATAACGGGTAGTGGGAAACAAAAATGTGAACAGCACGCGCCCACACTCACATACAGAGAACTAACGAGGCCGTTCAAATAAATCATAAAAACCTTCAAGATGGACTGACTTGAAAGGCTTGCAAACTCCGACGATTCATCTTTAATATCATCCTGTCTTCTCTGGACAAGTCGTGAGGCCCGTTGCCTTAGTAACTGGTGCATGGCAGCCTCCAGCTCCAGGACAGCAGGCACCTGAAAGATATGATGCCTTCTGTGACCTCTGACACAAACAAAAGCGGGGCTCCGAGTCACAGGGACGTCTTGCTGGAGGGACAAGAGGAGCATGATGGACAATACTGGAACCGAAATATCACTAGTGTCGGGTGAAAACTTGGTATCGCAATACCATCTAAATGTCAAATTTACATGAAGGAAAGCTTGAAAACTTCAGCCAATGGTTTAAGCTGAAAGTACTGGCAAACCAAGTTAAAAGGCATAATTAAATGCCTTGTGAAGTTAATGCATTAAAATCACAAAATTGGAGTTAAAGGTTTTTACCCAACATTGACAATATACAGTTCCAGTCTTGATGTTTACCCTAAAGGACTCCACACTAAGTCAAACTGATAATGGTTGGTTAGAGTCCCGTTTTCATCACAGTGTTCTGTGCACTGAGAGTCACCTAACAGACTTAAAACAGACATTAGCCTGGATGAGGAAACACATGTTGGCAGCTGGCAGGCCAGATGTTCCATGTTGTTGCTGCTCTGCTGCTGCAGGATCAAGATTGGATTACTGTGTTTAGACATGCGTTTAGTAAGTAGCTATAGGTGTACAAAAATACAGCTTATGTCAGAGACATCATTTTATTAAGGTTTACCAAATTGAACTCATCGTCTTTGTTAAGACCAGACACTTGTGTATATACTTGGCTACGCCACTATGCTGGGTTCTGTTACAGCTCCAAATCATCTTACAATAACTTTGTTTACTTACTGTATGATTAATGAGTAGAAGAAATTAATTCTGTTTAAGTAGCTGAAAATGTTAAACAATCTGATTCATTATAAAGTAAGAGCATTTTCTTTCCATACAAATTCCATTTGCAAAAGTATGTCTGTGAGATAATAGATCTAAATCATATTTCTCACTAAAATGAGAGCAGCTGTGACGTAACAGGGAAATACATGGAGTGTGCTCCAAGTGACTAATTTGCTGTCACATTGGCTTGACAAGCACTGTTAACTAGAGTTAATAATAGTATCTAAAGAACTTAAATAAAAACAATAAAAATAGGCTTTTTATGACTCTCAATGTTTCCCAATACAGATTTTAAATAGATTCTTTCCCTTTAAAATCCACTTTAAGTGTTCAGAGACCACACACACACACACAAAACAGAAAACAGCTAATCAGACAGCAGATAAATTCTCCCTTACCTTTTCACTGAAACACTCAAGCAAGTCTCCAACATACCCTCGCATCTCTTGCAAGAATTTATATTGATCTGCATTGTCATTAGATGAGCCCTCCAGCTGCTGTATGGTGCTCTCAGAGGCAGCTAGGTCTTCTTCGATCTGTTTGTAGCGCCTGGCGTTTGCGTTGTGGCCTGCACACATTTGGCTGAGCCTACAGACACATGACATACAGGGAAAGACAGTAAGGATGACTTAGATGGGGCTGAGGATGAAAAAAAGCTAGTCTAATCTTAATTACTGACATATGCTAAGCAGAAAATTGCTTTAGAGTGCACCCATCAAATAAACACAGACATCATGAAAAGTGATTAACAGGAGACAATGAGCTACAATAATGCACTCCTGGTCAAACAGGAGCTGTAATCGGGGGTACTGATGTAAACCCCCCCCAGACCCCACATTGCCTCTCTGGTCATTCACTCTGTGGGAAGCTTTGCTGGGTCTTCAGGACCACAGCACACAGCAATGGCGGCAGCTGTGTTGAAGATTGATATCAGACGTTGCTGCAGTCTTCCACTGAACTTACCTATCCTGCAGGCGTTTCTTTACCAGATCAATGGATACCGGGGTTAGATCACTAATAGGGGCCCCGTAGTGGACAGAGCCATTGTCTGCTCGGCCAGTTGGCTTGCCAGTCTGTGGGGCCACAGTGCTGTAGGTGAATGGCATGCTGTAGGAAGAGCCATAGGGCTGGCTCTCGTAGCTGTTCTGGTAGTAGACTGTGTTGTCCTCTGGCTGGCTGCTTTGGACCTAGTCATTAGAAACAAGGAAAACACATAATGCTTTTACTACTAACAACACTGCTGCTGTCTACTACCAATTAATTAGGGCTGCAACTAATGGTATTACTCGTTTAGTCTATGAAATGGCAAGAAAATTTCTGAGAAATGCAGCAAATCTTCACTTTTGAGAAGCTGGAACCAGTTTGGCATTTTTGCTTGCAGAAAAACATCATCCATTGTAAGGAGTCATACAGGCAAAATATTTTACAGCTGTTCAGAGATTTAGTACGGCTTACCTGGGGTATGCTGATTCCTTTCCTAATCTGCTCCTGCTCCCAACGGCTCACCTCTTCATCCTGACCTGTATCCAGTGCCTCATCATCACTACCCTCAATACCTGCACATGTGAAGGGGATGTTCATGTCTTAGAGACAACCGATTCAAAACAGTAGTACATAATCAATGAACTTGTCAGTGCACCATTTTCATTACCTATCTCCTCAGCTATCTTTTGTCTCTGGCTTTTGTTCTTGACTCCGCTGAAGCGGATCCTCTTCTCTTCCTCGTCTTCATCGTCGCTGGCATCTTGGTCTTCTCCTACCAGACGTTTCTTGGGAGCCTCCGTCTCTACCAGAGGGGCTTCACCCCCGAGCTCTCTAGCCAGTTGCCGGCGCTTTCTGGCAGCATGGATGAATGCTGCATCAGGGATCTCCCCTACAGTAAAAGAGAAACAGGTCTTGATCTAAGTACTTGTGGAAGGTTTGGAGGCATAGTGCTGTATGCAATGACATGAAAGCACTTCCAAGGGGGTTTCAATGACCAATTAGGAGGACAAATTATTCAGAGAAGGGTACAAAATTAATACTAAGATTAGTAGCATAATTCAATAATTATGAAAACCAAACTCACTGATATTTCCTGTTATAGAACAATCTGGAAACGTATAGAGCTATCAACAAAACCAGCAGTTGGCCCATTCTTGTGTGTGTTAGACTGGTTGTGCCACTGATGACAGTCAAAACATTGACGAAGCATTTAAATTTGAGTGTGTGTATAATACCTGGTCTCAGGCTGCCGAGGGAGGAAAGTGTGTTGAACGTTGCGCCAGTGTTGTTACTCCTGGAGACTGGATTATGTGCCTGGCCACCTTGACTCTTTGCCTCTTCGTCCTGCTCATCAGCACTGTCCACCTCCATTTCTTCCTCCCCCTGTTCACTACCAGCTCTGCTAGTAACTTCCTCTTTGATGGCAACCGCAGGCTGAGGCGGAGCATCTAGGAAAACGGGATGCAGAAAAAAAATGAGCCAAGAGGACAACAGATCTTACAAACTCCAGTACATTTACATTACAACCATTTAGCTGATAATGCAGGGTGACTGATATTATGCTTCATGTTACAGGATAGTTTCTGAAAGCAGTAGTCTATTCAAACACCCCAATAGCACTGGTATATATGGAATCTTAAGGATATTTCAAGTATGTAAAATTTTGGGCATCTGGAGTGAGAACTGACAAGTAAAGCCTTTGGCTGACATCTGATTTCTGCCTGTTTCTGCGCTGATAACATACACAGACCTTGACATAAATGTCTGCCAGTATATCTGCAGATCATATTAACATGTCTTCAACCTCAGAAAATAAATGTTATAAATTACATTTAATTTGGTAGACAAAAATGCTGACTGATAATTCTGATATACCATCTTCCCTATATATGGTAATGCAATATGAGGGCCAAGGACAATTCATAACTTCTACCTTAAGTGGCATTAACTTTAAGGCCAATGTAGAATGATGATCGCCTTTCAAGAAATCTACCCCCATCTTCTGGTACAGCTACATATTTAACCCTCAAAGTTGTGAATACTTGCTAATACAGTATACGGTCTATTGTTTCAGTGCATTTTAGCAAAACTAATATGAAATGCCTCAGTTCAGCTTTATGCTGTCTCATATTTGGAGACAAAGGTTGCGGCTGCAAAGTCAGCTAGGTAGGTTAAGGTATTCTCCTATTACTAATGTGACAGTAGAGACGACAGATAGTGTATCGGATTGACAGGGGCTATCTCACCTGATTTGATTTCCTGTTTGACACATCCAGTCTTCTCCAAATCCTCCTTGTATTCTTTCTTCAGCTGTTTGACAATCTTCTTGCTGTGATTGGATTTCTTCACTCTGAACACCTCGGATCCTTCTGTTTACAAAGAGGTCATGCGTTACTATGAGAAATTAGTTAACCATGCACATCATCCAGGTTAAATTGGTGGTCATAGGAATTATTCACAGTCAAGGAAAGTACTTATTTATAATGGTTTATGCAAATATACATATCATTTCCGTATCCTACGCATAAACAAATGGGAGTAACATAAATACTTAAACCTGTCAGGACAACACGTTTTCTTTTGCCAACATTAACCGGCTAACTAACTTAGCATTGGTTTATCAAGTTACCGTTACCGTTACCTTCGTCATCGTCGAAACTCAGCAAACTGGCTTTCGTGGGCCCAGGCACCGTAACGTTAGCTGTATCTTTGCCTTTCTTTTCTTTCTTGACAGCTCGTATACTGTTAACGTTAACCTGAAATCCGTTGCTATGATAGTTATCCGTGCTGCTAGGTGCTCCGGTAGCGCTGTTATTAGAAGTCTCCATAAACGGGATTTCCTCCACTACAGGCCCAAACGACGTCGGCGCGAGCGTCGGCTGCCGACTCTCATCCTGTTCATCCTCGTCGGACTCATTCCTCCGCCGAAAGTTAGCTCGTTTCGCCTTTTTAAACATTGTCTTTCTCTGCTAAATGCAACAGTGCATGCTCAAACGTTCACATTTAAAATTGTGCTTGGAGCCGAAAGAAATTCTTCACGATCCCAGTCAGCCATTTTCTATCAAGTATTCTTCTTCGTCTCCAAAATTTTAAGCCGAGTACATGCGTCACCGGCACATTACTGCCATCAACTGGTCAAAACTAGTACATATGCGCATTAGTCATGTACACAACAATTAATGATATATCTACGTGAATTGTGACATTGTGAAAGTATATATCTGTCTATATCTATATAATAGGAGGCTAATTAGGAAAAGTTGCTGCTGGTTTGTCAGTTATTTCTGTTTATTATTTCCAAAGTCTATAGTACAAATACAACACATGTCTTCTGTATGCTTGTGTTTATTATTTGGTTTCTCTTGTTTCATTTGCAATTTCAGTTTAAATCGAAATGTACCATACAACTACTTCTCGACTCATGAGAGCATTGGACAGTGCAATTAACCTTTATATCTTTATAAAGCTTTAAATGTATCTTAATGATGTTTACTGCATTATTTGAGATTACAGTAAGGAAACTGTTCATGTCCTGCCTGTCTACATGACAAGTCTTCTGGGGTTTGTTTGCCTGATCATTCTCACCTGCTTGTTGCCAAATGTAAACCTGACCACTGAAATTGCCTTTAAACTGTCTGCTGTGTCCTGTCTATTACAATCATTGTGATAACTCGTAACAGTGCCGTAAGAACATTTGACAATGTAAAAACACTTAACTATTTCATGAACGTTCAGAACTCAACTGTTGTACTCAAGGTCAAGGGAATTATTGATGACACTGTCATAACATATGTGGTTGACTTTGACAGCCATGGTCAAATCAGCCTGATATGACAGTTTCCAGTTATGTAATCTCACCCATTCAACCAAGCGGTTCATTTGTGTCTGACAATGATACCTGCTACAACAGTCTACACAGCATCTCCCCTGGTTTAATATCAAATTGCCATGACAGACATATCCAGGGGATTGCCAATTTTACACTGAAAGTAACAATATCAACTGAATGACTGAAAACAGGATATTAAATATTTGCACATGGTGTTAAGTAACACTAGACTTTCCAATTTTTCTGATTGGCCCTGTTTTGTAGGACAGTTTAGTGCTTGTCTATTTGGCCATTGATATTACTGTAACCACTGAAATAACATATTGCATAACATGTCTGGAACTGACTATGATTGTATGTTTTTTTTTCTGCTAATTTAGTGTCACCATAAGAGATATTGACTTCACTTAAGAAATCTATTTTGCATTCACATTAGGCATCGTGGGCCAAACAGAATTACATCTCGCTAATTTGAGGCAGTTGACAATGTTGACATCATACCAACATATTTGGGCATTTTTGGCAGCAGACATTTTTCCATGTCACAGTAGGAAAAGCACAGGTGTAAATGATAACATGAATGATTGCTGAATTCCATTTAGCTGCTTTGGTTTCAGGGTCCTGGTATTGTTCACACTTCACGGCTTACTGGGACACTTGAATAAAACAGAGCCGTCATTAATTTTATAAGTCACACCTTTGCTTTTCCTGCTATGACAAGTCAAAATGCTGCTGTAAAAAAGGCCTATTGTGCACAACTCAAAGGAGTCAAAGTCCACTCAAGACACATGTATGGGAGTTAGTGGCTTGTCGACCACCGAGTTTGAATAGTCAGTATTTATTCACATAAAACTTTATTTAAGAATAGACAAGTAAAAAAAAAGACAAATTAAAGTACAGATACATAATCAGATAGATAGATAGATAGATAGATAGATAGATAGATAGATAGATCATATAATTGAAATAATACCTGTTGAAACTGTTGAAAGGCTTTCAACCGTATGACCTTCCCACACCTCTTTTCCTTTTCCTCAGAAATGTTCTCCTTTCATTTTAGCTCACTTTTGTTCACCCCTCATCATCTCTGGGCTATTTCTTTCAGTTATCTACCGGATGACAGCTTTTTGAAAAATAGTCTGGAGAAGATGAAAGATCCAAATGCATGCCTTTAAAATCCGGATTGCTACAGTATGTATGGTGGCACGTTAAACACATCATGGACAATGGAAGAGTTGAGAGGAGCATATGTCTCTCCTGATAGGAACAGTTAATATGCATTCTGGACTTCGACAACGTTCACTTCCTTTAATAAATGCCAGACATGTGAGCTGCAGTTAGTGAGGGTCATTACAGAGCCATTACTTGACATAGTGTAGTCTACGCTGTGGTAGTGATAATAACTGCCGAAATTAAAGTGTCACCACAGATGAAGCTGGAGTGATATGTTGTGATTAATTAACATCAAGATGACCCTTTGCCATTAAAATGATAATTGGAGATAAATATCTTCCCAATTATGTAGGGCCTAAGCATTTCAGTTTTAAAGTCCCAGAGCCCCTTTTCTCTCCGTAACACATACACATTCATCCTTAGCGCAGAAAACACATTCTTATCCTATTGTGGTGTAGTAAGAAGTGCAAGTATCCTGGAACCAATCAATTGCTACTGACAAAGCCACGGTGGTAAACACCTATTCTAAACCTATTTGTAAATGCAGTAGAGGCCGGAGTATGCTTGAATAAAAAGAGTAGTGATGATGAAAAGTCAAGGAATGTACTGTGTGTCCTCATGGATGTACAACTAATTTGGATATATAGCTTTACATCCTCATAAGTATAATAACTCCTCTGAATTTCACATTAGAGGGCCTGTCATTTGGAGTACTAACTTGATAGACAATACTGGCACAGTTTTATTAGGGTACTATATGAAATAAAGAACATACTGCAAACTGTCACCATGTCCATGGTTGCAATATAACATTTTTCCACCATGGGAACCTTAACCATTCGTAACCTGGAGCTTCCCACAACCTGAACTCTTAAGGACTTTGATTCTTGGATATTCGTCTTTGAAAAAGCAACACCTCTTCGAATACACCTTGTTAAATTTGACTCTGACTGTAAGTGTTCCCCATTTCTTAATTCTGACATTCAGAATCCTTTAACACTTGTGCTCTGGTGACCTGACAATGTTAGAGTGCTGGATGATCAGCAACAGTTAGGCATCAGTTGAAACCAGGTTGGAAAGACAAAAGTGGCCTAGCCTTGGTCCCATAAAAAAATACTCAAAGTTAAAACGAGACACAAACTTGACTGTTCTGTAGTACTGCAACCAAGCAGGAACATGTCATTCATCTAATAACCACTTGGGGGCACTGTAGCTTCTTTTAAGCAAATAGCTGAGTTTTATTTGTGGCCAAGGTAGACTCATAGTTCACTCATGTATAAATGCTAATGAAATACAATGACATTTCCTGATCCAGTGAATGTATCTGAAATAAGCCAGCATGAATATAGATGACACCAATACTGCTACTCAAAGGTTCATAAGGCTCATCAAATCACTCCTCTCATCGCTAAGAGGAAGCTGTCGGTATGTGACCATTTCAGGTGAATATTTGTATAAGAAAAGAAATTTAATTTGTGTGAGACGTATATCATTATTTGTTTAGTTGTTGTTGTGTGTGTGTGTGTGTGTGTGTGTGTGTGTGTGTATGTGTGTGTGTGTGCAGGGGATTGTGGTAAAAGGGAGTATTTCTTTCTTCTTTAAGTATTGCAGCAGGAGTGATGCTGCTTTAAATTGCCACCGCAGGATACATTAACTGTAAAAGCAAAGTTATAGAGGCCAAGGTTTCATTTGCACTGATGGAACAAACATCAGGGTTGAATAACCCGGCTTATTAAATACACAGTGTGCGTGTCAAGAGGTAATGAAGATGGAATGAGAATAAAAAAAGAGGCACTTTAATGAAAGGACAAGAGGATCTGCACCTTCCACCTCATACTGAGGACTTCCATTAATGCATTAGTTTAGACAAAATTAAGATGTCAGAATTCATCAGTTTGTAAAACAAACATTTCATCCCTTAGAGCACGTCTATATATGAATCATAAAACCATGTGCTTTTGTTTTCATGAATGCAATCGTGTTTTTATAATAGAGGGAGTCAATTTTCTCTAAAGACAGAAATCTAATTTTGGAATTAGCTCTTCATCTGTCCCAGAACTCTCAGGTAATAACGTCCTTGAAGACAGAAGATTAATGTTGTGATATAAGCACACATGTACAAAGCTGCAAAAAATGACTACTGTGGATAACTAATTATACTTATCTCTAACAGGGGATCAGGATCCACTGAGATAATTTCGGTTTAGACTCTCTGTATGCTTTGTGCTAGCAGAGTAATTCCTCCTCCAGCAGAGGAGTGCATGTGCCAGGCTATACTGTCCATTCTTACTATCAGTCCCTAAGATGAAATCAAATAACTAGCTGCCTCTGTTACCAGGGACACACGCTATTTGAACACAAATGGACCCAAAAGCTCTGGCAAACAACACCACACATTTGAAACACATATATGGACTGTCTGATTCCACAGTCATTTATAGAGAGAAGGGAAAATAAGACATGTTTTGATCAATAAATAATACCATCCATTCTCTTATACTGGTTAATGTGTGTTGTGTGCATGTGCAAGATGATCCAGTTGAGTGTGTGTGTGTGTGTGTGTGTGTGTGTGTGTGTGTGTGTGTCAGTGTGCGCATTTCTCCTCTGCCTTCTCTTGCTGCTCGTGTCATATAGCAGAGCTTACTGTATGTGGCGACGATCTGAGTTGATTATGGTGCGGGGGGATGTGTTTGTCTTAGGCGTTAACCCAAACTTGTGAATACTGCAGTGACCTCCAACTGCCTCCTTCATGCATTAGAATAAAAATTGACATTACCTGTTTCATGCTTCTTTTATTTCAAATCCCCTTCCCTTCGGCTGCCACCCCGCCGCCCCCACTTTCAGTTTATACTCTTCCCATCTTTTAAGTGAAGCAGTTGTTTTTTGTGCCGAGTTTTAGGAGTGCACATAGAAAAGTGGCAAAGACTTAAAAAAAAAAAAGTATGGAGAAGAAAGTTGTCTCAAACTACTGTGTCAGCAACATCACCTTTCCTCTCCTCCAACCCTCCTCCTCCTCTCTCATCTATCACTCAAGGTAACATCAAAGCCTAATCACTGGGAGCCATAGTTACACATCCTGTCCAGGCAAGGAAACCCTATCAGGACTTTTGCTCACATGTACACTCACGCATGCACAGAAAAACACACACACACACACACACATCTCCTCCCGCTTTGCATACATGTCTCTCAAAGACTGTCCCTCATCTGACAACTCCCCCCCTCGTGAGCGTAGGCATTGGACTCGTATCGACGAGTTTAAGAAAAACTTAAGAAGACTTTAAGAAAAACTGTCACACCTGCATCCTTAACCCCGACAAGGAAGAAACAGAAACATGCTTTCAGATACTGCATGGAGAGCTTCCACATAGCACCTGTGAGCAAAGCAGATGGAGACTAAAGTTGAGGAAGGGGGGTGGAGGAGATGATGTGCCTGATTAAAGAGAACACAGAGAGAAAAATTCTGATATTTAAACACACTTTGAAGCCTCAAACTGGTAAATAAATGATGCGCTCAAGAAGACTCAAGAATTGGCTGCAGCTCCTATACACCTGCAGCTCAATGCCTAAATATTCATTTCCTGTCATAGTCACACACACTTAAGTGCATGTATAGCTTATAAGAGTGAGTGTGTGTGTGTGCTAAAGATACATGTTGAATTAGAAAGAAGTGTGTGCTGAAAGATGTTGCTCACAAACTGCTGTCTTCAAGTGGAAGAGAAGAAGAGAAGAGAAGAAGAGATTTAGGATTAATTTTCTCCTTAATGATCTACTCAAACATCCTCAAAACCCCCTAATCAGCGGACAGCACAGCGCAGAGGAAACGAAAGCCCTCCCTGCTTTTCATCTGCTCCCTTACTATTCTTTCATCCCTGCAATGCTCATAATGGTCTTGAGATTAGTGCTGAATGTGTTAACTAAACTTTTCATTTGGCAGGAAAGGAGGCTGAGAAGATTCCTGTTTGAGAGAATTACTGCAGGAGAAAATGAAAAGAGAGAATTTTCAATGCGGATGTTTAGGAGATGAAAGGGGAGCTAATTCAGAGAGGAATTTCAACAACATTTTAGTATAAACTAAAGTAATAAGTATGTCATTGTGCCCAATTGCACACATTCAGAAACATATATGTATGTTCCCACTCGACGCTGGCCAAACAGAGCACTAAATAAATGCAATGAGAATGTTTTGATGATTACAGACAATACATTTAAATTGAATTTAGTTCATTGTTCTGTGACTGATAATCTATGATACCAGAAATTGCACAAATCATCCTGATGCAGAAAGTTTGATTCCATGCAGTTTAAAAGAACTATTTGACTACAGTTTAGCTCACACAATGTACGCAAGTCCATGCAGTCTTTGTCTTTATTTTTCCATTCCACTCTTCATCACTGTCTGCTGATTAATCATTGTATCTGACTGTTCATTAGACCATCTCTTTTAAAACTGCTTGACCTTGTATCGACTTTTATCCCCTCTCATCTCTTCATTTCACTTTTCTTTCTCTGATCTGCCTCTCCTCCGTCTCTTCATTTCTTAGGCACCGTATGTTTCAGACAGTCCTTCAGGGGCTTTTCTCTTCCGTCAGCCTGAGTACAGATATTTCACCACCGTGATTTCAGAGTAATTACATAGGGATAAATGATGACTCTCCCTGAATGCATTTCTCCCCTCTTTCTGTCAACCCATCAGGAACAGGACCTGGGGCACAGCAATCACTCACTACTACTCTGCAGGAGGGAGTTAGAATCTCCCAAAACTTTACACGTAAAGGCAAAAAGACTTTTTTTCTTGATTTCAGAGTAATTACATAAGAATAACTCTCCCTGAATGCATTCCCCCTTCTTTCTGTCAAGCCGACGAGAACAGGACCTGGGGCACAGCAATCACTCGCTTGTGCTCTCCAGGAGGGAGTTACAATCTTTAAAATGTTTACACGTTAAACATTTTTTTCTTAACGTTTAACTTTTTGAATCTTTATTTCTCCAGGGGCTTTGGCTGAGCATGCATGCTATTTTTCAGCACCATACTGTGTCACATTCATACAGTTATAGATTCCCACCAGGGAGTTGCCAAGGGCAACCGCATTCTGCTGTTTGTCACTGAGCAGCTCCACTAGAACAACTGGGGATTGCTCATAGGTACTTCAATAACAGCTGTAGAGGGGCAGCTCATTTACACCTGACCCAGATATTCTCACCTGCTCCTCAGTTTCAATCCTGAAGTAATTTACACAAATTACACTTTTCTAAGATTTAGGGTACTTTTCAAGGTTCTGTCTCTATAAAAATTGGGTTAAAACTGAGAATTTCTTAATCAAGTCTGGTGTGTGCGCATGTGTACAACCGAAGAATATCAATCAAAGGGCTTTCACACCAGCCCTTGGCTTGATATTACCTTTTTGTGATTCCTGTCACCTTTACAGAGTGCCTTTTGTTCTTAAGGTCCAAGGGTTATGTGAAGTATATCAGTGAAGAGCATCAAAATCCACCCTGATCTTATGTTTGATATCCAGCAGGTTAACAATAACAACTTGAGATTCTGGGCAGGTATTGGATGTCTGCGAGTGATGTATTTGGCCCATGGTAGGAAAAAAAAGAGTCATGTGAGGCCACTCACAATGAATTCAGAAAACAAATAACAGGTGCTTTGTAGCATCTCTTCTCAGGGACACATCCAAGCTCACCGGGCATAGAAACCCACTGCTGCCCCAGCAGAAGGCCTCACACCAGGGCCTTGATTTAATCACTGCCCAGCAAGGGGAGAGGCCAAGCAGGCAACAAAGCTGCCCTCCAGCCTTCCATCCTCCTGCCATCAATGCTCCCTGTAGGTTGACCCAGGAGAGGCCATCCCTCACCCTCCGCCCTCCACCCGGGTCGTTTGAAGATGAGAGGAACTGGGTGTCAGGGGAGGGACGGCCAAGAGGAGGAGAGGTAGATGAAACCCCGGTTGTTCTCTTTGAACTGCTAATCACTGTTTTTAAAGCTGACCTCGCTTCCTGTCTCTCTTTCTGTGTTTGATTTATTATAATATGTACCCTGATAAAGGGTCCAGATGGGAGTTCACAATGAACCACAATTCCTCCCTTAGTTCCAGTCAAGCACGTACACCTTATTTTGTCCCCCAAAGATAAAATAATAAATGACCAGATGAGAACTGCACGAGTCATTGGTACCCGAATGGAAGACGTTTAATAATCCACACCTACACTAATTTGCACATCAATACTCAATACTATAAATAAGGATGGAATCCTACATGTAATACCTGGGGAAACTGTATGATAGGAAGGCTGAGGGGGTTGACAATGAGATCAGGGATTTTAAATAGGCCTTGTACACACCTGGCAATAAAATGTATGTGTAAAATATAACTCTAAATGCAAACCATATTGTGGATGCACTGGGATTGGATCAGCCAATCAATATTCAAGGTGGTCAGGGGCATGTAGTGTGGGTAGAAATGCATCTCTGACCGCACTGAAAGACTGTCTAGTGAACTATGCCAAATATGCCAAACATCTCTGACACATTTTTGTTGGTATCAGAAGAAAGGTACCAAATAGCCACTGCAATCTTTTTCTATAATAGTATGGCCGGACACAAATGTGTATGTTTTTTTTTTTTTTTCATCTTAGCAACTTGTACAGATAAAATCAGATTTAAACAGGGAAGTAAAATCTAAGAGCGGTCTCACAAGTTGGACGTAATCTGCTCTAAGCCGGCCAGATCTCCATCCACACTGAAATGCCAAAACAATAGAAGAGCTGCCAAATCTTTTCTTCTTCCTGTTATTTCAGTATGCAGACAAATTGTGCATCACAGCCAACATGTAAGGAGTGGGACAGACCCTGTTACTTAGCTCAGCGGGTTAAATCTCCGCTCTGTGCCATCCTGCTCTCCAATATAGATGAACTAACAAATTGTTGTCATTTACATATACATTTTATCCGACTGAGACAGCAATCAGATTCCAGTTTTATGATTGCACAGTCATATTAATGAAAAAACCTGTGTTGTTCAGTGAAAATCAGTGAAAGCACATTTTATGCATTTTTTGTCTTATGTCATTTCCAAAAGTATAGCTGGCTTTGTGTGGATGTGGTCTGCGATGCATTGTTATGCCAGGTGTGAACTGCAATCCATGTCTACTGGATCTTGATCTAATTTGGATACATTTGCACTGAGGATACTAGGCCTGAACAAGCCCACAGAGACTGCAGGGAGACAGAAGGTGGGGCATGGAAGGAGGGCATGATGAGGCGGAGGAGAGAAGGAGAGTAGGGTAGCAGGGGATCAATCAATCATCGCTCCTGTTGGTTTATATTGACTCTGCAGTCCCACTGGGCTACCACGGTCAATGTGCTTTCAGGCATTTTGCGTAGGTCGATGAAGGATCGTGCCTGGCTTAACACTCACCTTTTATAGCGATACGTGCGTGTGTGTTTGTGTAATACATTAGATGTTTTTAAGCAGAGTGACAGGTTTTCATACATTTCAAATGTGTGACGCGTAGAAAGTGCGGCCATTAGTGTACGATAAGTGAATACATGTTTGTAGAAATTACAACACATAGATCTAAAGTATAAACAAGTAAGTAAAGTATCAACATAACCTTGTTACCAAGCTGCGTTGTGCCCAATGGCAGCCTCCCAACAACCAACAGCGTCAAGGTTGGCTTTGTCCCATCGACTTTGCTTGGCATTCATTCTGTCATATGAATGGATGATGAAAAACAGTCTACACCACATGGTACAAATATCTGTGTAACCTATTAGTCTTGTCAATTTACAACAATGACTCAGTCATTCAGTCACTTTGAACTACAATAATTGCAAATATTTAAAATAAAGATTTATTGTTCCAAGCGACTTGATTAGTTCATTGGATGTCATTGGACAGGGCATTTATATTTTTAGCAATGATGGCAAACACTTTTTTCAGATTAGTCAAAAATGTACATTACCTTTTTGGTAGCTGGAATGCCTTGTGTCTTATTTTCAAATATGGGTAGGTAATATGGATACAATCTTTTACCATGGTATAAGTAAATTAATATTTTGATATTGCTATATATTGTGATACAGTACATTTTCTGGATCAATCGAGAAACCCTATGTAGATAAAATAACTGCATATTAATGTTAAAGTTAAATACCTGCAAAGTCAAGGTAATGAATTACATTAATGCATACAACAAATCCCTATTGTCTCATGGTATACATGGCAATTTATTTTAAAATAGTGATAGTGAATTTCATTTTTTATTTGCCAACATTAGGTGTCACTTTTTAATGTACCTTTCTTTGCATTGCAGAATGGATAATGAGCATCTTACTAGAGGAAGTGGAGCTGAGCTAAGTCATTCAGGTTCGTCATTATAGTGCATTTTTACATCCAGAGAGGAAGAGTTTGTATATAAATGCCCCAATCAATAACATATGGTGTTGCAAATTAACTTATCCAAATGCTACACAGGCTAGTCTGAGTAGTCATTATCTAACCTACACTGTAACTTCTTGCATTCAAAGTCAATGAAATATTGTTACTTAAGCAGACTGGTAATAAACACATAAGACCCAATGGGAGCAGCTTGAATGGTGAGTCACTGACACTGATGAAGGTGAGCATACTCTGTTGATGAGATCATTTAATTTAGTTACACACAGTAAAAGTCATACAGGGTGAACATGGACTCACAAAGATAAGTAAAGAGAGAAATGAACAGATACTCGAAAGAGAAACCACAGAGAGAATGAAGCTTGATCAGAGGGAGGTGCCTACAGACGGAGAGTCCTTCCGATGAAATGAAGAGAGGGTGGGGCTCAGGGAGAGCGCCTTTGTTGACTGTCTGTCTGCTTGGGAGAACATTATTTTCTGTTTGCTGATTACAGACAAAACCCTTGTCGGCTGCTTATTCTTCCCTGAACACTATATTTGTTCACATCCTTCTATCTCCTTACCTAAATGAAAAGAAGACTGTGGATACACAGGTTTAATTAATAGCTAGTTGTGTCACAGTGGTGTGTAATAGTAGCATACATGGGTACCTACAGTACTTTATTTTCATCTGTGAGTGAGCATGCACACGTGTGCATGAACGTGCCTGTGGAAATCCACAGTATTTGTTGGAAACCGATTGTAAGACTAGTATTTCTTTTTAACCCAACTGGTCATCAATCATCTAAATGATGTGATGCCATGAGCATGTACTGACAGGCTCCAAGTGATGGATGATTGACAACTGATGATTACCTCAGGTGAGGGGTGTTTCCGGTCCCAAGGGTAAACCTTGCTGGTTCAGATTGCAAATCTTGAGAAATAAATTTGCACTAAATAAATCAAAATCAGCTGTCAAAAATGATCAACTGTGTCTATCACCCATGACAAGATACATTTGCAAACAACAACAACGTTTGTGGCTTTTATTAGATCACATTATTAACTGTTAACTCTTACGGAGCAGGTAGTAGTTTAGTCTGGAAGTTAGAAAAACATTCTGAACCATTGCATACCAGCATAATTCCTCATTCTGAAAAGCCAAATCCATTATAGCAGAGTGCTGTGAAAAGGGTGAATAGCAACTCATGAGGTGTTACCTACTATTTGAGTAACTGAGAGCCTCTGCACAATGTTCACAGTAGATTCTTTTCACATTTAGTCTATTTAAAGTTAATTGAACACATTTAAGAGTATGATGTTCAGATGTTTTTTAAATGTTCCAGAAAAAGGGACATTTACAGCTTTGATTTACTGTAAACACTGTCAGTCCTTTTACAGCTCAGACAAAAGTTTTAAAGCAACAAAATGTCTTCAGTCCACAGAATCAAAAGCCAGACAAATGTCGGTAGGAAGTGGCACACTCGAGAAAGGCAGAGTGGAGGTTTGGTTTTACAGGAGTAAGTTCATACTCTGTAATGTGTGGTTTTCCCACCACCCAATTTGCTGAGCATCTCTGACACCATGACCCTTCTTTTATTAAGAGTCTGAGCAGTGTAAGAGGGGACAATGTTTCTTTGAGCTGGCAGGTCCGCTCAATAGAGTCAAGGTAATAAAACGAGTTTGAGAGAAAGGCTGAAAACAAGGAGAGCGCTGGATTGAGTTGAGTTGAGCAGCAGCGGGTGGACTGGCCAAAAAGTGAAAAGGCTTTCAATCTGACAGGTTATTGATTGGCTCAAACTTCTCAAAAGGATCCTGGAAGACTTTTAAAGGGAGAAGCGGATGCTGTTCCCTCAAGCAACCTCTCCTAGCCTTCTCCCTCTTTCCTCTCAACACTTGAAACTGTTTGAAATCTTGGTGGCATTTGAGATACTTAAAAACATGGAATTAACAAGATTAAAGAACTGGCACCGTGAGAGAGAATCTCAGAGAGTCTGTAGACAGAGTTTAATACTGACCAATAAGAATAAGGGACTGTGCAGAAATGATTGGGGTGGTGAGGGGGGCTTACGTTTTATTTTGTAAAAAAGCAAGGTCCTCCCCAGGGTTATTAATGTTCTCTTTTAATCCTCCTCTTGAATTACAGACAAATGGCAACATCCTCCCCACTTGTCAAAATAATATAATAGTGTAAAATTGGTACAGCTTGTTTAATTGTGTAGTCCAATTTAAACCTTCATATCTTACTGTGATCTAATGTGTGCCACCAACACATGCATCAATAAAACCCAGTTACAGAGACTGAACTGTTGTTCTCTGCATACGGCAAAGTGCACCTTTATGAACACAAGTTGTCTTTCCGATGTAATGATTTATGTAACAATTAAGTATATAGCAAAGGAAGGCTGAAATAAAATATACCCCCAATCCTTAACTGTGTATTAAAATTATTATATATAAATTGCATTTCTCTTTAAAATCCTACTTTCATTTCTGACTCACTGAGACGCAACTAATTGATCTTTGGTGAATTCACCCTTTTTTTTGTGCTATTTTTGTCTTTCTTCAAGTTCTGTTTATTGCTATGTATTTTGAATAGCATGTACACAGTCATTGGATAGGAAAGGCCCGTGTAATGTCAAAGCCATGTCATGATGTGAACGGCCTCCAGGAGGCTGCTGAGTGTGGCCTCTGGAAAGACTGAAAAACTTTATTTCTCAAGAAGAATGGAGAGGATTCTAAACTGACACAAGCTATGGTTTGTCTTGATAGAGATGACTTAATATAGTTGAAGCTATTTGTGGGAAAGCTGGCAACCAGCATTAGGTCATTTAAAGTAGCATTATTGTTTAGCTGGAGAGGTTTAAAAGCCAACACTGTTTTAAAGCCTAAAAACATCTGGGTCCTGCTTCTCTTACACATTTTTTTAATAATTACTTTCTGTAATAACTCATTATCACCTCAAAAACCTCCTACATAGAGGTTTGGATTGAGTAGGGTTTGCAAAACATATATACTGTATGTAATGCATTCCTCATAAAATGCATTGACACACGCATGTAACTGGACAAGAATACACACATAAACTACATGCTGTGAGTCTATTAGTGAGTGAGTCTATTCTATTATAACCTTTCCTGCAGTCCCCACTCAGTTTTCCCAAATCCATTTTCTTCATGACATATCTCAATTAATCTGCCAGCAACATTACTTTGTGGATGTGTGTGTCTAAGCATGCACAACGTGTATTTTTGTATGCTTTTAAATTAGAAATAGCAAGACATTATGTTGTGAAATTGAAAAAAAAAATCCATTTCTAGTTTTTGAAGGATGAATAAGACATTGTGAATATGAGAAGCCTGTAAGAACCCTACATGCTTATTAATAAAATGTGACCCCAATGAAGGTCCTGTCTTCCCTTGTCCTCAGGTTTCAACCTAAATCTGAAAATCTTCCATTTTTTATTTTTGTGTATTTTTGATGGTTTGACATTAAAATAAAAGACATGCAAAAAAGATGAAAGTCATGACATTTGATGTTCAGTTGTGTTTACTACTTAATTCATAATGTACATGCAAAACAGTGGAAAAGTTGGTTGGCAGGAACAGAAGAAGGGAAGCCATTCATTGTAAAAGAAATTATATTTTAGCTCAGTTTGTGCACACAACAAAAATAAGTCTTGGAATAGCAGCCACTCTCGTTGCGACATCTTTAAACCTTGGTGGTGATTTTCCTCAGACAGCATCAGGAGGTTCTCTAGTACCTCTAAAGACAAGGAGAAGTAGGAAGAGACGTCATCGTTACAGCATACCCAGACAGACGTATATGCAAGTATTATATTTATGTCCTTTTCTTATAGCTTCAGAACTTTAAGTACCCACTGTCATGTCCTCACACACCCCGATCCCTGACAAACTCTTAGGTGGATTCTCAGTGGGATCGGTGAGAAAAAAAGGACAACAGAAGAGGCTCGAGAATACAGTAATATATAAGAGGCTTATCACTGAATGAGAAATGTGAAGACCAGAAGCTTCTTTTTGAGACTGAGCACTGGCTGTCTATTGGCGCAAGTCCCAGACCACTGAGGTACTTTCATTCTTGAGACCTCAGACACAAGTCCCAGCTCTTGTTTATTATTGTGCTACACTACAGTATATGATTAAATGTACAATTTCTGATACAACTCCATTTTTGAGCTGCCGTGTAAACCGTTTTAAGTCAAAAAGGTCAGCCTTCCCTTTAGCCTATGATTAATGGTGCAGTTTGTTTTCTGAACAGCAGGACCAACAAGAAAGTTGAAAAGTATTGGATGAAATTATGTGAAGTAAGCCTATATAGATAGCTGGTAGTGGTATAATATACTTTTTATTGATACTGAGAGTGGGAGTGTAGTGGCTTGTTTCTGAGGCCCCTGCAGGTGTCAAAGGCATAAATCAATAAAACATTTGTAAATTCCCCAGTTGAAAATCATAATGAAACCTCTAAGCCTGTTTTTTTTTTTTTTTAAATATATGCTTATAGAAATAGCATCAAAGATAAATAGTTCTGCATCTGTAAATGAACTGCTTAAATGTGGTTGTGTTAGCATACTTTATGAGTACCCTCTTTGATCGCTCATAAAAAAAAAATTGTGCTAAAACATCATCCATCTCCTCTGATTAGAGCTTTGTGTGGCAGATGTGCATGGATGCCGTGTATGCACACACAACCCACGCTCACAAACACACACACACACACACGAATACACACACACACACACACACAAACAATTCCACCTCACAAAAACATGTCCTAACTCAACTTATCTCACAACTCATCCATAATCAAAACTGACACTCCTTGCCTCTNCCCCCCCCCCCCCCCCACCCCCCTGCTCTCACATCCCAAAATACCAGACTGCTGAACACCAGACTCTCCCTGTAAGCCCCGGGCCAATTAGTGTGGTATTGCAGCATTGTTATCTGCCTGTCATGGTGGGTTTCTCTTGCCTGCTCTCTGTTTGTGGCAACACAAACTGCTGCTGCTGCTGGGCCACAGGCAGTGCGTGAGCCGGAGAGGAGATGGATGAGGAGCAGAGGAGGAAAAGGAAAGGGTGTGTGAGGAGTGGGGAAAATCATTCTGTTTAAGAAGGGGTGACTTTTGAAAATGACTCAAGTTTTCGACTAATATTGTGCACAATGTTGTGTCCACAAAACACACAGCACAGCACAAAGGATTACTTCCCAGTTGAGGGGCTGGAAACAAACATCAAGCCTTTAAGATATTATCTTTCTCTTTATCATCATCATCACATTACACAAGATAGATAATCATCCTACTGTGGGATGGAGAGGCGGAGGAGGGAGGTTAAGGTTCATACACACAGTGGGGCCTATGTTCAGTGGTGTGTACCCAGGACTGTAGTGGTTATAAAAAGGTTGGGTAAACCTTGACCTCAGCTTTTCTGTTGCTTTATGGATGCAAAGATGAATCTATCATTCGTTATCTCAAAAAACGGACTCATGTGGAATTAATTTGTTTGAACTTAAAGCCACATTACATAGGAAAAAAGAACACTTCACTTGTAGGTGAACAATTAGCCTTTTGTGTTTCTCAGATGATCATAAACACAACACACAATACATATCATAAATAATCTGCCAATTTTGCTGCCATGTTTGCAAACATTACATGTAAAAAAAACTAAATATCATTGTCATTTAATGTAAGTCCCTGTATTAAAAGATATGTCAGTTGTGGCTCAGATCTTTTGTTTTGAATTTAGTTGGAGGTTGGTAGTTGTTTACCTTTGGATTACAGTTCGAAACATTCACCAAACCAAAAGTTCATCAGAAACAGCTATAGGTTAGACTGTATCACCTTACCTTCTCAGAATTTGTCCATGTCTCTCCATCACCTGATTCCACGGGCTGCTTCTGAATCAGTTTCTATCTCTTTCCCTCCTTTATATTTTCCTTTAAATCTTGAATCAGTTGTATCTTCTTTGCTTTCTCCATGTTTAATGTCATCATCTCTTCCTTCACTCTGTGGAATATCCATTTTAGAAATCTGGCAGTGCATGAAGCAGTGCTACTTAAACTGCACATACTGTTAATTACAGCAGTTGTGAATTAAAAACACAGTAATGGGAATATAAACTATGGATTTTGCATTCAAGCTAACTTGAACTTTCAAGCTGCATTACTGTAAAGCAGCAACAACATGGTTAAAAAAATCGAGCCAGCCATGAGGTAGAGTACAGTTAGCAATAATGTTATAGCTATGAAGCCACCACTTATGAGCAAGATAATGATGCTCACACATTCAGGGTGTTGTGCTGACAACTGCCTACTAATGACTTCAGTGATCAGCAGGAATAATAATAATAATAATGTGTGTATGCCACTGTAATAACTTCTACTTCACCTTCTACTCTGAAGACAGCCACAAAAATATGAAACAGGGGAAGCATGTCACAATGTGGTGTCATTTGTGTCTCCGAGGGAAACCACCGTGATGGTGTTAAGATACTGACAACATCACTTTGCTGGAAGTTACCACGTGTCCAGAAAGTTATACAAAAATTCATTATACACGTAATCTTCACTGTTTTAGAGCAACATCCTGTCATTCAGAGAGTAAAAGAGTGATCCAAACATGGCAGAATTACATAAAATTGATTTATGGCTCACAGACAAAGACAATTAATGAACACACAGCCTGCTAGGATATCTTATGAGGCTCTAGGTACTAAGCCTTCCCTATGCAGCATATGACACAAATTCTTACTGAATAATTTCAACAGTGTAACAGAGATATGTGGAAGCCTTCTAATAGAGTAATAACAAATGTCATACTTCTGTCAGTTAACTACTGTACCTTAGGGTGACGAGTTATCTAAAGCCCGCGTACTGTAGCAGATGATGTGGGGAAATGGCCTTAAGTTGTTATGTAAAAATGAGAACATGAATTAATCTGTAATTAATACAAGTTTACACACTGTATATATCACGGATCCTACACATGGCTTAATTCTTTACTCCTCTGCTCTACGATTAATGTCGGTGTATGTTTTGTCAGTCGTGGGGTTCAAAGAAATGACAGAAACATAGGGCATGAGAGGGCAAGAGCCAAATTAAAGGCAAGGCTGCTCACTTCTTGATGCCATTAATGTGCAATACTTTTTTTTCTCTTGAAATTTGTACTTTAGAATTCCTCATGAAAAAGTTAGACTTTCAGAGGGATTTTCACCTTTAAATAAAAATTTAATCACAAGAAAAGAAAGAAATATAGCCCAACTCTCTAGAACGTAATTCAGAAAAAAAAAAGAACTTTGAGTCCCACAGCTCTCACTTGAACTTTGCTTTGTCGAGAGACATTTATGCTGCTTAAATTTCACATCCAGACATTTTTGCAACATGTACAGAGGGTAGAGAAGAAGAATACAGATCATCATTTGCCAGTTCACATGCATCTGATGTAACTATGTGTTATGGTATTTAGGATGACTGTGGAGGAAACTTCCTTTCATATTTGGAGATGGGATGAGGGTTGGTAAATGAGAGCTGGGACTTTCTGTTGTCATTGGTGTTATCCACCAATGAGTGGGCACCTCCCACTTAAGATACTTTCATCTTCTGTATTTTTCTTTTTCTTTTTTTAAGCATAGCCCACGCAAACTCCAAGAGACTTTGTTAAACAGAGGCCCCATGTCTTCACATCAACCGTCAATGCTGATCAGACTTGTAATCATCTACTACAGAGGCTGACATTACATCAGAATCCTGCAGGACACATGGGATTGCTGCGGGACGGGAGTGTTGCTGTTAGTTAGGATAACATTTGCATGTAATTATATTCAGTTATATCAGCTGTATCAGCACACAGTTAAAATGCAGAATCTTTTGCTCAACATTATTTCAGAAAATTTGTAATACATTGGCCTATTTTCATGAATTGCAGCATGATAAGGGAGTTCAGCACAGGTAACGGAGATCTGATGAAGAAGCCTCAATATTATCACTTTAACCTGGGATTTCCTATTATATTCAGAACTAACTATGGGAAGAAGCCAGATAATAGTAAAATATAATTACCAAGGAGAAAATAAAATGGGTTCAGGACTAAAAGTTAAAGGATTGGGATAGGACAAGAAGATCTGGGCAGATTTTTGTCCCTGCATTACCCTCTAATCTAGTACTTAGTACTAGTACTTAACCCACACATTTCAGCTGATGCTTTTCTCACCATCCATATAGCAACACCTGGCTAACAGGATAACTGGATAAGAAAACACCAAGCTAAACTTTATAAAACAGAAGCTGATTATAGTGTATAGCAGTATATTGTAGTGGTGACACTAACTTCCACATTTTTGACTCCAACTTGCATTTTTTCTTGTCAGCCAGAGTCACTGGTTGCCCTTTCTGGCCCAGTCCACAAATCCCCAAACTCATATACATGTGGCTTACAAATTCACAAAGGGTACTCTGCCCTCATCTACCATTCCTCTCGTACCAGGGTGAGCTCTACCAAGTAAACAGACAGCTGAGTGTTGGACTGTAATTCAGATTCAGGCCTCAGACTGCTGCTGACAATCTCTGGTGGGACTGCAAGTTGCTTTCACTTGTCTGCTTGGATTCTCCAGTCCCTTTTCTCCATCAGCTGTCCTAACATGCACCTACTCAATAATAAATTCTTCCTGACTTCAGCACTACCACTGGTTCCTGTTTCATACTGTCCACTATTATGACTAATAGCTATAGAAATTTGTGCTGATGCCTATTGGTTTCCTGAACATGGAAAGCAGGTTGGTATTTTCCACAATGGGACTTTGGGTTGTGATGGGTGTGATGCTGGATGGAACTGTTGCTCGTAGTTGTTATTGGAGCACTGGGTATGCATTTTTATGTGCTATGTATGAGTCCTCATGCTTGATATTTTTAATGCGCCTATGCCTAAGTTCCTATGCATTGTGTTTTTAAATTATATGTTTTTTTATGTGCCATATTATTAGCACCTCAAATCACCCTCTTGGGCAAAAATAAACTTGAACTTATAGTAATTTGTTCATATTGTTCTCAAAGATAAAAAAGCTTTTAACCGAAGCTCAAGCAGGAAGACAATTATTGTTCTAATTTCCTCATCACGCCTGGTCTCCACCTCTTAATTATTATCCAGTCGACTCAGTGGGTTATGTGCACAAGCTTTTCTGTCAACCAGTTGCTAGCTGAGTCAGTATCTCTTTGCTGTCGCTGCAGTGTACGGTGCTTTGTTGCTATGTCTACCTCGTTGCCTCCACTTATGTCAAGGGCCCATTAATAGTTCCACAGTAGGAGGCGTCTCCCAAATGAATGCAAACAATTGTTCTTGGTTGTTATCAGTTCCAACAGTAAAATATTTATATATTTTTATTGTCAGAGAAGTAATGGATACAGGTGGGATCTCAGCTCTTTCAGGTGATACTAATCTTCTTATCTGTTCTTTCCCTGCTTACTTATTGGGCCTGCACAACTAGTGAATTTTCTTTGGCACACCTGGTTGCTTCCATCAGGTTATGTATTTGCTCTATACTTCTTCTCTATGGGGTGTGCTTGTGTTGCAACCAACACTGCCACAGTGTTGTTGCTCTTTCCCCGCAACAGTTGGTTCCTTTAGGGCTCATTGTGCTTTAGAAGAGCACTAAATTGCAGCTCAGTCCAGTTTGATTTTGTACTATAGGAATTCTTCGACTAAGGTTGAGCCAAAGTCAACAAAAAACTTTCCTTCGCTGTGTGTGGGAGAAAGTGGGGGAGCATTCAGCTTTTTTTTTAGTGGAGTAAGAGATCCATGAATAGTAGTAAGCCTCATTACTTTGGTAAATGGGTAAATGCCCCATGGCCTGTACCACCTACAGTATGCCAGCTGCAGGAGCAAATTGGTCTCCAGGGATTCATAGACAGCTGTGTCTGCGTGTCAGAGAGAGTGTGAGAGTGAGAGAAATAACAATTGGCACATAAGAAACTACAAAAGACTAAAGTTATAAACAAATAAAGGTATTAACTTGCTAACGACAAAGCAAAAGAACACCGACTGCCTGTGTGACTCTTTCCCATCTCTATATAGAACAAACAACAGCTCTGTGTAAAAATGTAAAAAAAAGTGATCTTTTTCTTTACCTTCCAACTTCTTTGAAACCCTTCAAACTTTCTGCAGCACTGTCAGAAACAGTTTATGGGAGAGGAGAAATGTAACCCCACTGCCATTTAATTGTGCTCAACTCTTTTTTTAGCATTAATGTTGCAGCGTTGAGTTAGTTAATGTGTTGGCTTTCTCCCTCACCTGCATACACATCATAGCTAAGGTATTCTGGGTCATTACATAGTTTGCTGGCTTCACTCTTGAAACCACAGCAATGCAGTGCAGCTTAAAACAATGCCTTATCAGGCTTAACTCCATCTAACTTTGAAGGAGTTAAATGCAGCAATATTAACAATTGGGCTGATATAACAATAAATAAATAAATAAATAATTTTAGCTGATTCACATGAAGTGACAAGAAAGGCCCTCCTGTATCATGTTAAAATAGCTCATTACCTGCACCATGGTAGAAATGTGCTCAACTCTGTTCATCATTTGTTTGTTTGTCTTTGACCAACACATCTCAAACATCAGTGACTAGATAGGCATAATATTTGGTGTGCACATTTACACCTCCAACAGGAACAAGAGCACCCTTTGATTTTAATGTCAGTGCAGACTTCTGCCAAGACAGAAATATATTCCCAATTAGCTGTTACTTATTACTGACTAGATTACAGAATAGTTAAGTAAGGCAAAACTAGACATCGCTTTCACAGCCAGCATTGTAATCAGTCGATAACAACATAGTTAGAATATATAACTAAGGCTTTAGGTTTCTTCCTCCTGGGAGCGTCAATGTTCAGCAAATTTCTGTGTTTTCGACTGATGGATGAAGATCAGGTTTGCTTTGAACAGATCAAAGGTCATTTGAAAAATGAATCAGTGGACCTGAAAATTTTTTCATTCATATTTAACCCCCCCCCACATGCTTGTAATTAGAAATAATTTGGGGTTAAATGGTTGGGTTACACAGTCTTAAACTCTTAGCTCACTGTGGAAAAAAAAAACACGTTTTGATTTGCAGTTGGTACATGTATGTCACTCTGCTGTCCTTGTTGGTTTTATCCAAAAAGTCTTCCTCCCCTGCTCAAGGAGAGCTTGCAAAGTGCTAAATTGGGTTGAGTAATGGTTTTATCATTATAATAGCTCTACTGTATCTATGACAACATCTCACCAGTGATTCTGAAGAGCGCCTGTGCCTACAGGCTAAAATCTTATTACGTGTTGTGACAGCAAGGAAAGTTAAGTCTCAGTGTATTGGAACATTGTTAATTGGTGCACAAACAATCTGACACAATGTAGCATTCATGTTGGAATCATGTTGACAATTGCTGTTTTCATCTGTGAAACACAGATGACAAGTGCGGACTTGGCATGCCTGTCGTTTGCAAGGTTTATCTTTCACAAGCAGTGAGCACTGCCATTGTTGAGTAGAGCTCTGGTTTAGATCATAACTGTCTTTCAAATTGTGTGTTCCTGCCTCGAAGGAAATCTTTTTTTAATATATTTTATTTGTGCTTTTTGTGCTGTATTAAGTGCTTGTTGGATAATTGCAGAGAGAGCACCTGTAAAAAGAATTTTTCACTTGCCCTGGTTAAATGTGTGCAGCTCAGTATTCAGCAGTTTTTTGCTTCTCTTTTTCCACGGTCACCTCTAATTATCAGTCAGTGCTGGAGAGTTCACCATCAAGGTCAGGGAGGTACAGTCAGACTGAGCATATATTTACAAAGACCAACAAAAGGGATGCGAGAGAGACGGGAGAAAGAAAGAGAGAGAGAGAGAGCTTGAACCAAAGAGAGACTTTTTTTGTTATTGTGTGTTTAAGGAGACCTCAGTACAGACAGCATTTCCCCCCCAAAAAAAACCTTTTCACTCCTGTGAGCCAGACAGATCAGACACACAAATACAAAGCAGAACCACCCAAACAGACACACTAAGTCTGTGCTTTTGTAAGCAATGAAAGGTGGAAGTAGTCACACAAAGAAAAGCACGAATAAATACACACCCACTGGGCCTTAGACATAAACAGACACTCACACACACACGCAGACACACACAAATTCCAACTCACCCATGAAGCTGAGGTAGCCATCCCCTCCTGAAGTGTGTGTGATGAGTTGAATCATCTTGTGAAGCTGAAGGCCCCAGTCAATGGCAGGAGGCAGCAAGATCAGACAGCTCAGGTTTGTGTACATTTCTTTATCAGTCCCCCAAAAGGCTGGAGCCTACACATTCAGTGATTTAATGGCAAACATTTTCTAACCTCAAAATGCTCCTATTTAAATACTGATTCTATATACTGATACTGCTTCTTCTTTGAATAGATGATTGAAATGTCCTATGACTTGTTTTTGCAAATATATGGTTATCTTTCATGAATAAGAAATAAGGGGTGGAATTCATATGAGGCAATTATATGGTTAATTGGAGGCAACATCTTATTAAGGGAATGTTTCTTGATGACATTTGATAATTTTTTGAGTTAATTATGTTGATTATGCTTCTAAAATGCTGATAATCGTCCTGTAATGCACCACAATTCATTACAAGTACTGCCAATTTATGTAATGAGGAATTTTATTATCAGGGTTATTATTTCCTCCAGTGGTGATTACATATCAGCAGTCAAGCATGACAAATAAATGATGTGTTTATGAACTGAGAACTTATAGCAACTGCTGACAAAAATGTGCACTTTATTGAAAATGATTTATTGAAAACACCTTCTTGACATAACGCCACAACTGTATACCAATCCAAGTATAGGTAAAGATAGTGTTGGAGCAATATAAACAGTGTTTGTGTATGTATGTGCGTTTTTGTGTGTGTTCACCGACACTGGGAGGTGCCAACCTGATCATGGCTCTAAGCAGCAGGTGAGGTTCCGTTGTCTAGAGTCGGAAATGAATGGATTTGAGGATTTGAGTGAAATTAGAGTCTACACATTCCCTAAAAAAATACCTAGTGGACAGTGAGTTGCCTTACAAAAACTGGTCACGTTGTCTCTATTTCTGCAACATTTCACAGGTTACCATGGCTTTATATTGCTACTATTGGTTGAACTGAATGAGAACTTTGATGATCTGTTCATGCTGGGGATAAAGAGTGGTTGCCCTAGCCCTAACTGAAGATGTTGAAAGAGCTGCCTTGTGGTTTAGAATTAATAAACTGTCCTCTCCTTAAAACATGCTCTTTGGGCTCACTCAAAAACACCGGAAACTCCTAAACAATTAGCGATGCGATTACCATCTAGCAGGTCTTCTCATTTACACGTGACACATGTAGGATCCTTGCCTACAGTGGGCGTTGTGTGAGCTATTAAAAAATGTGTTGATTTGTGTGTGTGTTCTTCAGTAAATGAAGCAAAGGCATTTGCAGGAAAGCCCCCATAACTATGTACAATGTCCTTTCTCCTTACTATTACTGTGGAAGGGCCTGGCTCCCAACACTACAGCGGCGTAACAGAAAATAATTCAACAAGTGTTCAATGGAGCTGCACGTCTTTATGGAAGTTTTGATTGATCTTTTACAACTATTAAATAGTTTAAAGTCCATCTTCATGATTATCTGACCAATACTTTATGGAAGTTTTGATTGGACTTTACAACTATTAAACTATTAAAGTCCAATCAAAACTTCCACAAAGTAAAAGTCAGATTATCATGAAGTAACAGAGGAGTACATTGTAACTACTCAGTATGATGTACCACTTTACTTGGGGGTGGACAAACAGAGTAATTAATTGTTAAGTAATTAGTAACGAGTGGCTACTAGCTCAGAGCTAATCAGGAACAGCTTATGAAGAAAGTGGTCGTTATTCCGATTTACGGATACTTATGTTCTAATCATTGCCTAACGATTAATTAATATAGTAATCTATGGTAACTCATCATTATCTGCTATATAGTCCTGAATTCAGAGTTATTCAGGAACTACTCATTACGATTCATTAATTATTGGGTCATTCCTGATTCGTTCCTTAGTAACGGCTCATATTTTTGTGTACTGTATTCTAATGTGTTACCGGAAAACTCATACACCCTTCATGGAGAGGATTATTCAAACATCATATCAGTCACCAGTGTTGCTGCGATACCTCCAGATTAATTTAGGTTTATTTTCTGCTGATTCCTCCAGTCCATCTAGCACACACAAGGTGAACGCATTTATATGAGTGATAAATGATTAATCAAAGACAGCATAGATAATGAGAAAAGTCAAACTCAAATAGGATGTTGAACTGTCTCAACCACTGTCCATGGGGATGATGGATCTGTCTTGGGTGAGGTACTGCAAGAGATGCAGTTGACACTGAAACCATTTCGCAGCCATGAGGCCGCTAGGTCCAGAGCTGACCTGCTGATATGCTGCATGATCTGAAGGGTGCAAGTAAGTTTGTTTGTTTTACTTCGACCTGGAAGAAAATGCTTCGTTGAGTTTAAAAACCCAGATAGAGTGGCCTGAAGTTATCTCAGTGCAAGTGTAGGTGTGTCAGGGTGTGTCTGAGAGGTTTGTGGCATCAGGTGCAAGTGTGACTTGAGGTGAAGAAATCTCCTTCAATTGTCTGAATGCAAAGTTCGTGTCGGCCTGTATTAGTTTTATAAGATCAGCAAGCAGGGGGCAGTTCTGTAATGGGAACAATTAAGGAGCAAGATTTCCCCAAGCAGTATACTCAACGCAAATCAATAGCTAATGCCCAAGGTACAACTGCCCTGTTTCTTTAATTCTGGCAGACAATTCGTTTTTTTTCCTGGTGGCCTTTTTGTTTGTTAATGTCTTATTGAAGGGACCTCTTTTTAAATTCAACACAGTTTATGTTTGAAGTCCAACACAAACAAACATACATTACTGTCTTTTTGAGAGTAGAGTTGATTATATTAGTGTGATTATAACTGATCATTTTAATTTGCATTACCTTGGACTGCTGACATCAGTGGGTTTGCTGCTGTGTTTGCCAGCTGACAAGCTTTTTGCAATTTGTTATGCCAAGTGGGAGATATCGGAGCCAACAAAAATTCCCACACATCCTGCTTGTAATTAGCACTAGGAGGCTGACATGCCCATTTTTTCCCAGTTGGCTGCTCATATTTATGGTAAATTCGATATGACGTGAAGGCGGTATTAACATCAGAGTGAAGATGTCAGCAGAGAGGCTAGTCTTATGCCAGGTCCCTTCAACTCTATTCAATTCACTTCTTAATGGGATTTTTAGGCTGTAATTTGGCTTCAGAATTTTTGAGCACTGACATACCTCTGTCAATTATGGATGTCAAATTAATCTGCTCCTGGGGTTTAAACATAACTCCCCCCTTGCATCATAATATGCAAAATAAAAAAAGTATAATTTTTAAATTCAGCTTCTCCTTTAACTTTTGTCAATCACAGTTTTATTCAATCTGTAACTTTACTGTGTATAAATTTACCTGAGATAAGAATATATATAATATAATTAAACTTTGTGGTGCACAAGAACACTTATAAAAGTTCAACCTGGAAGTACCTTAAATTCAAATAAATGTAATGCTATGATGGCAAAAGAATACACATTGCAAAGCAATGTTTATATCAATATATACTTGAATAAGCACAACCAATAGTCCAGTGAAGCTATTTAGAGGACAAATATTTGAAAAATCTGGTCAAGTAGGTGGAACGGAGTAATGGTGGCATGTCTCTGCCTACCTCTGCAAATGATGCATTTCAGTGTTTATGTGTATTCAGCTGGGTGATTTAACAGGAGCAGCCTTTGTTAAAGGGCAATAGATGGTGGCCTCTCTCTCTCTCTCCTTTTCTCCCTCTTTCACACAATCCCTCTCCTCACAAACACACACAAGCGCACACACACATATTCACAAACACACTTTACTAGCTAGTTGTCCTTGATGTGTCTCATAAAGACAGGATGAGGAGGCCAGGATAGTTTTAGGCAGTAAAAGCAGCCTGTGAAATCACATTGCATGTGAAGTCACAACAGATGGCTACTACTGCTACGTCCTCACTGAATATGACACAGGAAAGACACTATGAAACGTGAGCAGCACGTTCTGCGGCTACGCTTCCCTGAATGAGGACATGAAATCTTGTTAAAGACAAGGTTGCATATTGGAAGCTATACACAACAGCTGCTTATTGTGCTGTAAAGTGAAACATTTGAATAGCATTAAATAAAGAAAGAAATAAAGAAAAAACAACTAGACCCAGTAGGGGGCAGAATTAGTCCAGAAAAAGAAGACAAGGAAAGAGAAAGGGATGGGTATACATTTTTTTTTACCCGTCTACATAACAAGATGTTTTTAAGCAAGGCAGGAATGTCACATGGTATGCTACTACACACTGTCATGATTAGAGGACATATGGATGCTATAGATGCAGCTTGTGCAGATTTTTATCTCCATGGTAACCCCATAAGTTTTCTTCAGACATTCAAAAAGCAACTAAAACATCAATTTCTCCTAATGAAGAGGTGGGGAGAGGAGGGGGCGGATGCTGTCTGTATTGTTCAATGGATCACCGGTCTAATTGAAGGTTATGCCAAAAAGAAAAAGAAAAAAATGCGGGACGGAGAAGACAAGGGATGGCTGAAATTACACAACAAATCCACGTAATTATCTTAATTGAATTAGCCCAGTCATCGCTATTCTGTGGCTGATTATGCATCAGGCAAATAATGGTTGTGGAGATGATGAAATGGCCTTAATGGTCCTGTCTGTTTCCAAGTGCCAGTGCCTTTCAACAGTCTCTACATGGCCACAGAAGGAGGACAGCACTTAAAACCTCCAATTATATAGGCATGCTAGAGAGAGATTTTAAGGCAAAACAAAAAACACCTTTATTCTCTACCTCTTTGTATATGCAAATCTGACTAAATAAGATCTTCAGATTTCATTAAATGAAATGTGGGAAATGGGTACTAATACGCAGGATTAATAAAAAAGGAGTCAGTGTAATGTTCTGATGTTCAACATTCCTAAAAGTATAGTTTGAACCATAGGCGTCAATTGACTATGCCAAGGTATGGCAGCTGCCATACCTTCGACTCAGGTTTAAAAAAAACAAAAAACATACAAATAAGAAACTAATTTCACATGTATCGCGTTAAACTTGCTGTTGGTCCTGAGCAGCTGCCAGTGTCCCCTCAGTGCAGCCAGGCGGCTAACATTACAAATGTTTTGCTGTGTTTTGAACAGTTCTTGGTTACCTGCTAGAAATCAGCATGTAATTCAATGCATTCTTTATTTTCTGTGAAGTTTAAACAATGACTAATGATAGAGCAGAGTCCGCTCTCCGTCCAAGGTGGAGTGCGGCTCGGGACGCATATTTCTGTCCGAACCCGACCCGAGTCCGAGAGAGTAACTGAGCCCGACCCGAACCCGACAGGCAGAACCCGACCTGAGCCCGCTGCAGTTAATGTAAGCTGAAGCAAATCAAAATGCCTCCTTACCGTCTGTGAGGAAGCTGTAGCTGCTGTTTCTATGCTGGATTCACTTATGAGCAGCAGCACGCTGCAGGTGACTGCAGGTAAGAACCACGTGGATGTCTTCAGTTCAATCTGTTTATTTTACCCCAACCACATTCCTGCACAGCTGTCTGCTGAAGATGTCCCTGCATGGTTTTCAGTAGTTTTTTTAATTTCCCCGATGACACTTTTGTTTGACGTCCTCCATCCTTAAGGCTACGTGATTGTTTTATTTACCGCCTGTGTGCTGCGTTCACGTGTTGTCACGTAAATAACACACCCCAGCACTGAACAGGAAGCACAATGTCAAGAATGACGTGACCGGGCACATTGATTTAAAAATGTGTGTCGGGTATCCACCCTCTAGTCCATGGTGCTGAAATATGCACCAAAATAGATACGCTGAAAGGCGTTTTCACTGCTCTCTCTAAGTCGTGCATTACATGCAAGCATTAGGCTCAGTGAAGGTGAGAGAGATTTCAATAGGATAGTAGGTCCTTGACGTCATGTCACATTGCCATACCTTTGCTTTTGCTGTAACAACGCCCCTGCCCTCAGGTCAAAATGAACTCACGCTTGACTGACACAGAATCTTTATTTACAGGCTGCAGTGTCTGCAATGTGTTTTTGGAGGGCAGCAATGAGTGCACAATGCTTTAAGTTTACCCCACATGGAAAAGAAGAAGTCCATAACGGAAGTAAGTATATATGTGTCAAGTAGACACATGTAAGCACTTCTGTTTCATGATTTTCCCATTTAAAGTAAAAGCGTGTGACTTACCTAATTTAAAATGGAAAAAAAATACATCAGAATACCCTGGGAAGCTATTATAAGCATTTGTACTGAAATAATAGTAATAGTAAAGAACAGATAACCAATATGGCATTATGGTGCATATAATTTCTTGACAAATGCTTGTTTCATTCATGGACTCAAGTTCCTCCTCAAGCAATTTGACTTACAGATATTTTATGCTTGAGTGTTATTTTACAGTGCACTACAAAATCCTGATTCAGACAAATCAGGCTGTTGTCCTGCCTCTTGTTGGTTATACTTGTCCACTCAACTGATCCTGTTCATAGTTTGTATTTTTATTTTATTTATTTAGATCTAGAAGCCGTTATTGAATTTGAATGAGGGACTAATTTTGGTCATGCATTTCTTATCCTGTTTATTCTGGATAATCTACAGACCTCAATGTTTACAGTTTTCATTGTGAACAGTTTTCTGCCCAAGGTAAAAACAGTGAAATCTGTAAACAGGTTTGTCACCAGTCATTGTACAATATGTCTGACTTTGAGGGCTAGAAGCTTTTTTTCTTAGTACACACCATGTAGACATACAGTATACTGTATATCCAAGTTGGTGAGGATGTTGTTTTATTTTGAAAGATTTAGACAGGAAGCCTTCAGTTCCATTACGCACTATCAGGGGCTTTAGCTCTGTATCGTTATATTGCCAACGCTACAAACTACAAAGGTACCATAGGAAACTGATACTTTTAAGATTAATGCGTATCCATGGGGGGTAAGAATAAACAGCGAACTAAAGGAAATGTTCGGGTAAGTACCAGTTTCTATAACTTAACGTACAGTGCTAAAGTAAGATTGCTAGCAACAAACCCGCGCTAAGCTAATGTAAACTTCATGTGAACAGCTAACGCAACGTGTGGTTGTGTTGTCCCAACTGTTATAACAGTAACCACGACGTTTGCGTTTGGCTAACGTCACTACTTTTATGGGATTTTCTATAACCACGATTTTGTCTCCCGCTAACAGCCGTCCAGTAGCGGCCGAGCTGCTGAGGTACTGACCCGGGAGGGTGGTGTCATCCCGGGGTTTGTGGGCTTTGACTCAACGGTCACTTCGGAGCTGAGTTACGTCCCCGCTGTCCACGGCGTGGAGGAGATAGACAACCTGGTAGATGCTGATTTCCGCCTGGTGCTCAGGAAACTCTCGAAGAGGGATGTTGTCACCAGACTTAAAGTGAGTTTAAACTTCATCTTTAATTAATTTTATGGTCTTCAATGCAACCACATATAAGATGGAAGTACCATATATGCTGCATCCTACCACTTAAAATAACATAAAACTTGAGTGTATATGAAACATGAAAAGCAGTCCCCAATTGTGTATGTTGAAGTCACCGCAGGGTGCTTTTTGGTCCAGGTGTGTGTCTTGATGTTGTGTACTCTTCTCAGGCTGTGCAGGACTTTGGGACCATGTGTCAGGAACGGGATGCTGAAGAGGTTAAAGGGGTCCTGCCATACTGGCCTAGGATTTACTGCAAGATATCAGTGGTGAGCTGGCCATTCACCACACAATCATGAAATGCTCTTTTTGTATCAATGTCACATTACTTTTAACATTCTGGAAATAGTGCTTAAAGAAACACTCTTTTTCATCAATCCCATCATACCCAGCAAATTAAAGTATCCCATTTCAACAGAACATGTGTTAAATTAATGATATAGGAATATCACTGAAGGGGGCCTGGGGCCACACTCAAATTAAGGTGGACATTTTAATGGGATTTCCATGTGCAAGTGGTTTTGGTGTGTCTACATTAGGAGAATTTTGTTTTCATCATTCTGTCTATCAGGACCATGATCGCCGGATCAGGGAGGCCACCCAGCAGGCCTTTGAGCAGCTGGTGCTGAAAGTGCGGCGCAGCTTGGCCCCCTTTCTGAAGAGCTTGATGGGCCACTGGATTCTGTCCCAGTGTGACACTTACACACCTGCATCCTCTGCTGCATGCCAGGCCTTCCAGGCTGCTTTCTCACCTGCCAAACAGCCTGAGGCTCTCAGCTTCTGCAAGGATGAGATCCTTAACGTGAGTAATAGTGGTGGCTTTAGAATGGACAAGGGGAATTGCGCTGTAATCTAACAAGCTAAACGTAATATTAAATTGTTGTTATTTTTATTTTGCAGGTACTTCAAGATATTTTGTTAAAAGAAACGGCAGACACATTGAGCGATCCACAGTAAGTTAACAGTTTAGTTCATTACAGCTTCTGTGTCCATTCCTCTCACTGTGTAGGCAGAACGATAATATATTCTGTCAGTCACTGGTTCCCCCTGTTCTCTAGAAGTGTGACAGAGGAGGAGAGAGAAGCCAAATATTTGCGCATGCTGACCAGTTCTCTATTGGGGGTGAAGAGACTGCTTTTTCTGCTGCTCCAGGATGACAGGACGGCCATGGAGCAAAGACTAGCACATCTTGTTAACTCTGGGAAGTTCTGGAAGTACAGCAAACACAGGACACCACAGGTACTGGCATTGCTTAGGACTGCTCTGAATTATCTTGAGTGGATTTTTCATTGTAATACAAGGTTGTAGTTTGCATGGATTGTAAGGGATAATATGTGACATCCCAATATCTATGTGTATGTCATAACCCCTCTGTAAAGACTCCCTGAGTGACTCTTTGAGTGACGTTTGATAAAGTATCTGAATTTAGCTTTGGGTACATGGAATGTATCTTAGGTGCTCTTGTTGCTGTGGCTACATTTACATGTACAGGCAAAGTGTTAAGGAGGAAACTTCCTTCTAGGTTGCACACAGATTATGTAGAAATGTTTTATCCCATAAAGTTAACAAAATATAAACTACAGTCTGTCCCACACTTACAATTGAGTTGACTATAACAAAGTTCAATTATATCTATTTATGCTGCAAAATTCCACCTATTAAACATGCAATAATCAGTTGTGAAGAAGTTTTTTCCCAAATTACTGCTATGTGTTACTCCACAGGTGCGAGGGGCCTTTTTCGAGATGGTGTGTGCTCTGTGTGAGTTCACTCCAGGACTGGTCCAAGCTGAAGCAGCACGACTCTGCCCTGCTGTTCTCCTCAGCATTGATGACACAGATCCTGTAGTGCTGCCTCCTGTGTGGGAGGCTGTTCTTCACGTTGTGTCTACGATCCCTGTAAGCTTGTGTTTAAAGGATGACCTCATATGTACAGTAATGCTTATACCATTAGATTGTCAGGTGTTCTGTAATGTTGCCTACCGTCTATGTTATTATGGTAGACTTAATAGGTAGTTCATGGAGGAGTTCTATTAACCAGCACTAGTAGAGTCACATGTGTGTAGATATCAATGTCGATGTGTTTTTTTTATTTTTTGTTGTGCCAACATATAGTTAAGTTGCATTTAATCTTAGATTTTCCTGTCCCTATTTCAGGATTGCTGGATGCATGTGAATGCCAAGAAGGGCTTCTTACCCAAACTTTGGGCTCTACTAAAAGAAGGTGGCAAAGGCATGGCTAAAGCCCTCCACCCTAATCTAATGCCGCTCCTCAGCAAACTGCCCCAAGAGGTCACTGATCCAACCTTGGACTTCTACACCACCTTCTTCACTTCATTCATACAAGGGTAATTTTGTTTTGTGTGTGCCTGTATGTACGCAGGAGAAAATTCGATATCACTATTCATCGAATTTCAAGGGAACCGTATTATGACAATATGCTCATATAGTGTTATCAATTCTGTTGATGTTCTGTCAAATTAATGATTGTATGCTAATTATAATCTAAGAAAATTAATGATGAATTCCTGATGTAATGCATAACAGTGAAACACAGTTCATTTCAGAGCAGTAATTTGATAATTTTGCATACATTTGCCATATCTTCAGACATATTGATATGAAATCATTTCTGTATCACACTCTACACTCTTCACTAACCTTAAGTGTCTGTGTGTTTGTCTCAGTCTATCCAGTGAGCGTGCTGCCACAAGCCCATCGGAAAGTGCAGTCATAGTGGCTTCTGTTGTTGAGTGCTTGAGGTACTGCATACTGCACAATACAGAAGAAGAGGAGTGTCAGAAAAAAATACGGACCATGCTTATTTCACAGAAGGTGGGATCACTCAGTTGCACATACTTTTCCCATCATGTCAGATCCCTACCCCTACCTTTCTTACATTGTTTTGTTGTTTGTCTTTTTGTAGCTCCTACCACTACTAGAAAAGGCTCTCAGAAATCCCTCCCTTCAGAATGGTCCTCTTTTCCTTCTGGTCACTGAAATGCTTGTTTCCTGGGAGAAGAGGGCAGGTTTACATAATGAAGGTGAAGCAAATGACAGCAAGGAGGTCTTTCAAGGGCTTCTGGCAGACTTCTGGGAGGGGCTTGGTCTTTTGTTTGTGCGTTATGCTGACAATGAGGAAGCAGATCCACAGGCTTTGGAAGGGGTAGCCACCTTGCTTCAGGTGAGTTTGGTTTTGGGGAAACTCTGGTATACACTTCCCCACTGTAATCTCCATGTTGACACTACATTACATTACAGCAGATCAATATGGATGTCAGAGCCATTCGTGTCTTAAAAAGTGGCCTAAGTGAAGCCGATAACATAATGCCTAAATAAATCTATTCTCACTTTCTCTTATGTCTCTAGGTAATGCGTTACCCTGAGAGGGTACAAAGAAAGCACGTCCAGAAGAAGAAATCTGTCAAGATCTGTTTCTCTAAGCCGGAGCACAATGAGAAAACTGATGTTGAGGGGGATGATGTTGAGAAGCCTGTGCAGACAGTGTCGGAGCTTGTGAACGAGAAGGCATTTGGGTCCCCACAGACCCAGCATTTTGAGGATGTAGTGTGCCAGCTGGCGCAACTGTGCCTAGTGCATGTGAATGAGAAAAACTCGGAGAGACATCTTGTTTTCCTCTCCCTTCTTTTGCGGTCTTTCCACACACAGAGGGTCTTCAGTGTAAGTCACATTACAGATAAAAGTGTATTTCAGTGTTTATTTTTGTAAGGCGTTCTGGTCAACTTTTTTATTAACCATGATTTGGTCTTTCTGTGAAAAATGCGTACAATTGATTGAGTTCAGTATAAAAACTTACCAGTAATGTTAATTAGCAGTTTTTTATTAATGGCTTTGAACATGCAAAAACAGTGGTATGGCTCTAAATAATGGAAAGTATTATGTTTTCTAACAGCTCTTACAGTTCCTTGATGCAATTGACTTTTCCTTTATACTGTGCTTGTCTTAGACATTGGTTGAAATGGATGATAAAATAACGAAGGATGGTGAGCAGCAAGACGACGTGAATATGAAAAATTCAGCAATGCTGTTCCTGCTGGAGCGGGTGGTGGTGTGGCTGGCTGAGAAGGGGCGCAGAGACACTGAGCACCTGGTGGAGATGGTCTTCAGCTCACTTTACTGCTGCAGCTGGCAGGAGACCACCCGCATCCTCAACCACATCACCACGGTAACACAAGATGCAGATGTCGTAACGTATGACCTGATGTTGATTTACGTCTCTTTTATCGTAGGTTCAACTCTTAATGTTGCTGTTGTTTCTTTGCTGACATTCATACTCTGCTTTCTAGATGGATTTACAGTGGGGAATTATCCTGCAAATCATACAGAGGGTATGTGTCATTCTGTTTACACAGACTTCTATCAAAGTGTGTTATCTACCTATACATGAAATTTACACTGTCATAAACGTCTGTGCTACTCTGTTGTCCGTCCTGTCAGGCATGTGTAGATCCTGAGACCCTTAAAAGCTGTAGTGATTGGTTGAAAGGCTCAGTTCTGGGCGAGCAACTCCTGCAATTGACTGATGAGCTGTGCAAGGTGGAATGCAGATCTTCCACTTCTACTTCTTATACAAGCAACCACAGCTGGACGCTTATCAGCCTGGTTCTCTCTCAGCACCACAACAATGGTGAACACAAACACACACCAGCAATTTTTAAAATGTATTTTAATACAGTGGCTGTCATTTTTGTCGGCGTATAGAAAAGTATGCACATCATTTGTGGATTTACTTGTCAGTCACCAAACTGCATAATCATCTTTTTGATCTGTTTTTACTTGCGCAGAGCCTCTGATAGGGGAGGTGTACATGGAGAAGATCTTAGAGAAGCTCCACGCCACTCTGTCTGAGACCAAGAGTCTGTCAGATGCAGGCAACATGGAGCCACTCATCTCCTTCATCTGTGATGTGGCCTCCACATTCTTCTCTTCTGTACAAGACTGTCTTCTGCTACTCTCTGCTGAGGAACTTTTGCTCACTGTCTTCCAGCTCACTGCCCAAGATCAAACACACACTCACCTGTCTGGTAGGTACTCACACAATGCACAAACATATACTTGTCAGGTAAGCTCAATAACTATTTTTTTATTGATATTTGAAAGACTCCCTTTTAGATAAGCTGAGGAAAGTGTGTGTAGCTGGGGTCCAGTCATTGGTCCAACACTCTGATTATGAGGTCAAGGAAGGTGGTTTCCTGCACAGTGCAGCCCTTTGGGTGACAAACCAACTACTCACTGTCTCTCTGGATATTAAAAGGTAACAAAACACATTTCTCTGATGTGGGTTTGTCAGTAATCCTTCCCCAAATTTGGGCCTGTTCAATGTGTCTGAATCGGTGCAACCATATCTTATGAATCTCTCCCAATGCTTTGTTGTGGTTCGAGCTAACTCTTCTTGGTGTTATGTTTAAGTTTCCAGGTTCTCGTTCTGGCTGTACAGAGCCTAGTAGAGACAATCATCTCTGTCTGCGATCAAGACTCCCCCCTCTTCGTCCAGTTCTTTACCCAGTTGACGCCCAGTCAGACAGAATGGACAAGAATCAGACAAGCCTTACCTCCTCAGGTGAGCCAGCCAACTCATCATCTTAACTCAAGGAAAATACCTAATTCAGGCACTACCATACGTTGGTTGTGAAGAACTTCCTATGGAAGGATTCTGCTTTAATTAAATCCTCCACATGAAACACTTGACATTCATGAGTTTTTTTCTGTCCTCTGCAGTGGGTCAGAACCCCCTTACTGTCCAGCCGTCATAGAGGAGTTTGTGAAAAATCCTCCATAGACATCTGGAAGTCTAGGGTTCCAACCTGGCTGCCAGCCCACCTATGTGCCTGTGCCCTGTTGGGGAGGGTGATCCAGACTGTTGCATTCATACCTCGTGACCAAAAGGAGACAGAATGTCCTTCACACCTGCCAAACCTTAAGTACACAGGTACACATACACACAGGAAGGAATACATTATTCTGTAACATTTTTTATGTGTATGTCAATCTATGATGCTACTTGATAATTTTGTATATGTATGCTTTTTATTGGCAGTTTCAGAACTGTTATATGGACTACAGTGGTGTAAGGAGGTAGAGTACAGCCCTGCTATAGTTTCTGCCTATCACAGCCTGCTGACTGACTGGGGTCTGTCAGAAGGACTCCACAGCCAGGTTCCAATGAAAGATCTGCTGATGACACTCTACTCACGGTGAGGCTACACTTATTGATTTTTGGCAAACAAGAAATTAATTTAGTACTTGGCAGAGTAAGCAGAAACAAGCCCATACAAAATAAACACATGTAATGATTTTGTACATAAACAGAGCTTTCAGTCGCCTGGATCCATGGAGCCTCTTCTAAAGAAATGGGTGTGATTAATTTGTTGGACTAAACATTTTCTGGCAATCAATAAAACACAGCTCATTACAAAAAGGAACTTTATAGAAATGTAATAAATTTATCAGCTTCTGGAGAAACAAGATGGCAAAAGTCATCAGCACTGAGTTTTATGCACATGTTTATTCAGGTCAGTGGAGGATGGAGGTCTATGGTCTCTGACTCTTGAAAACTACATCCACACCAACAACTTGGCAGCCACTCGCAGAGCAGCCATCAGGAAGCTTTATGGCAGAGCAGACAGGTTCATAATTTGTTTGTTATTGTTATTTTAAATGATTTTAATGTCACATTCAATATAACCACTCTTACCGCTGTGTTATATATTGAAAATTGTCTGTGTTTGGTCAGTTTGTTCCCAGTGTCTCAAAGCAAATTGAGCACGCTCCAGGTGCTCTGCCCCACCATGACCACAGAAGACAGAGAGACTCTCGTTGCTCTGGCTACTGCTGGAATAATCAACTGGCAAGAGAATGACAGTGAGAATACACACATACACACATAAAGGCATACATGGACATTTTGGATTTGAACCAAACAAATAATCATTTTGGGCTGTGTGTCACAGATGTGTATGGGTGTCTGGCGGTGCTGCTGTGCTGTCTAAATGCCAACACACGAGTAGAGGAGGAGGTTGTGCAGGCTATCCTGGCCACTGTGATGGAGTGGAGGAACAGCAAAGATGACTGGTTCCTCTTTGGCAGGTAATGTAATCATGCAAACACTTACGTTTGTTATATCTCTAAGGCTGTCCAAGTTTAGATATTTTCTAATTATATATCTACATTTGACACATTTTTGTGTTTCAGTAACCTGTCTAAAACAACTGCAGAACAGTTAAACCTTACTGTGGAGATGATACGTTTCCTGTCCTGGCTGGTGACTCATCGTCCGACAGTTCTCAGGGGCAGCCAGTGGGACTTCTTGCTCTGCTCTATGTTAGCCTGGTTGGAGGTGAGACAAAGAGCATACATATAGTGTTTTTTTGTGACTTTGGGAGTCAGAGGCCAGGGTCAGCTACAGACTAGTGCCTTTATGAGCTGGTAAGGATTCAGTTTCCAGGACACTGGAGTGGGTGGATGCTCCCTCTCACGGGGTGTTGAACTCTTGAACTCAGCTATTTAAATGTTAGAGTACTACTGTGCTTTCTCCTAATAAAAAAAGGATATTTTTGGTTAAAATATTACTTTTTCTAAGTTTTTTTGGTTGTACAATTTCAGCAACTGAAGTTCTTTATTTATGACTTGCATCTGCTTTCACTATCACTATCTTTGACTTTATTTGTTTGCTTCCAATCTCAGGCTGCCGGCGAGAATGTGAGCAGTCTATGGAACCCATGGGTGCAGCTGTTTGTGTGTGAGAACACTGCATTGATAGTGAAGCTGAACCAGTTCTTCACATCACCTTCACCCGATGAGCTGGAGAAGCTGCCAGCAGAACTGGCTGGTGAATGGACAGATTTCTTCGTAGATGGAATCTGCAACCTGCTATTACCTCTGCCTGTCAATATCATAGGTGTGTGTGCATGCAGATTTTATTTTAGGAGGTTATGACAGAATCTCTGGGAGACAAGCCTACTCTGAAAAGTCAAGCAGCAAAACTTACCTAATACTTGCTTTTTATTTAGCATGGTATTTGCTAAATGAGTAACATTGATGTGTTTGTCTTTGATATGTCTCAAACCTGTCATTGCAATATACAAGCAGTAAAAGCAAATTGATCTTTTTGTTTGTTGTCTAAATGCAGAAGCCTTCACTGAACCGGACGACCCTGTGTTCCCTTTGGCGGCACTGCAGTCAGTCGGCATGGCTCTGACATATGTGCCTGTGCAGCAGCTAAAACAGAACTCCCTGCCACCACGGTTCATAGCGGACCAGAATACAAACCTGCCAGAGTCCCTCCAGACGCTCCTCAACACTTTCTGTCCTCTGCTGCTGTTTAAGGCCAGGCCTCTGCAAATCACTGTCTACCACTTGTTAGAAAAGTAAGGATTTTGTTTGAAAGTGTGTATCAGTGTGCAAACGTGGGTAACTTTCTTTACATTAACAGGAAAAAATAAATCTGCCCTAAAGCTAGTATTGTTATGATTACACCTGTCCTGAGATCTTTAGGGCCCTGCAGGAGGTTGGGAATGATCATCTCACGTTTACCACAACACATAAAACAAAGACAAATGAATGTACCGGTACTTACTTATTGTCAATACAGGGTCATGCCTCAGCTGCCCGAGTGTGATGGAGAAGGAGACAACAACAAGTCTGATGATGATGGAGATGAGCCATGTCTGTAAGTCAATGGGGGAGATTGTTTTACTCTGGGTTTAACACGTAATGGTTAGGTATTGTCACATGAGTTCTTACAGTACTAGACAAAAATATTTTTGGACTTGGTTCTATTTTTATATGATTCTTACAGTTCTGTTTGTTTGTGTTCAGTTCTCCTCCAGCATCTCTGATGGCCATCCTGTCAACCTGTGAGGAACTGTGTGATAGTATCCTGGCAGGGATTCAAGTAGGAGAGTTTGCAGTGGTCCAACCTCTCAGTGTGGAGTACTCCTGCATCCTGGGGTACCTGCTGGCCTGGAAGCTGCTTCTCACTTTTTTCAAATCCTCACCCTCCCATGTGAGTCATGATAAATCCTTGCCTTAGATGATATGAATGATATGTATATTTAGTATTATTATAGTACAATATGTTTGGTTTCTTTTGACTTTGAATGTATGACAGTGTATACAAGCAAACAGATTTGTACATTCCATGGAGAGAGTGTGCTTTGATATCAACATTACTCTTCTCAGACATCAAAGTATTATTGTCACAGTATTTACTGCCCTTCTGATTTATCTCTAGCTGCGTGCCCATTATGCCCAGTATCTTAAGAGAAGCTGCTCTCTTAACAAGCTCCTTCTTCACCTCTTCAAACTGATGCCTGAGAACCCCATCTACCCAGGCCAGGGGGCAGAGACAAAGGAGACCAAAACCTTCTTTACAGAGGGCCTGTCTCTGGTTGTTGACAGTAAGTAGCACACACACCTACACGACTTCTGTACATGCCTGTGAAAATGTAACAAGCTCAGATTTCCCCTTCTGTGTTCCTCCTGCAGAATGCGTGAGTGTTGAGTGGGACCTCCCTCATCTGGCTTGCAGTGTGTACTACAGCACAGTGCAGGACCTGCCTGCCATGGTGCGGCTGTGGTGGAACAGCCAGGAGAAGAGAGTGAGCGCCACCGTGGAGAAGTTCACTATTAAATACGTCAGTCCTGTTCTCTCAGCCCAGGAGATCTCATCTGTCCACTCCAGCAGTCAAATGTTTGACAGCATGACTGTAAGTTAGCAAGTACATTGCTCTGTGTGTGTGTAATTCAATTCAATTGTCTTTATCGGCATGACATTTGACATGTGTTTGCAAAGCACAATTACAATTATGAAAGACAAATGTGTATCTAGAACTACAACATTAGTAGTTTTAGGTTACTTACTATAATGAAACATGTTTTGGAGGGTACCACTTGCTTGATAACCCCAGCACATCTGATGATTGCATTCCTCATGTACAATCTGATGAATCATCTCCAGGAAATTGCACAAAGGATAGGTGTAATAACCATTTAAAGTCGAACAAATCCTGTGGTGCAGCACCTGCATCACACTTGTAACATAATGATGCAGTAACAATAGGCAGACAATAGATTGTAAAGCAGATGTCTGATTATTTAACTGAAAGACCCCGATGGCAGAGGCAAACTGTGTTTATTTAATTATCGTACTGCCTCAGGTGAAGGCCCGCTCAGCAGCGCGGGAGGTGATTGCTACCTATTCTGTGGATGATATCTTCATCGAGTTGGTGATTCAGCTACCACAGAACTACCCTCTAGGCTCTATCGCTGTAGAAAGTGGGAGACGCGTGGGCGTTGCCGTACAGCAGTGGAGGAACTGGATGCTGCAACTGAGCACCTACCTCACACATCAGGTATCAACACAAACAAACAATGGATATAAACACAAGAAGATGGGTGTTGTAAGTCGTGTCTGTTCCTCAACCTCTGAAGGCCTGTAGCCAGATTATATCCATGCCAGTCGAGTTTTCTTAAGCAATACACAGGCCAAGCTGGCTGTGAAGATTCACTCTTTTTACGGATCAGTAACGAAAAAGAGGATTAAACAATTCAGAAAAATGTAAATGTGTGTTTGTGTGTTCAGAATGGCAGTATAATGGAGGGCCTGGCTCTGTGGAAGAACAACGTGGATAAGCGTTTCGAGGGAATAGAGGATTGTATGATCTGCTTCTCTGTCATCCACGGCTCCAACTACTCCCTGCCCAAGAAGGCGTGCCGCACCTGCAAAAAGAAATTCCACTCAGCGTGTTTGGTGAGATATGTGTCAAGATCATATTACATCCAAAAGTGGGCTGTCAAGATCTTCTGTGCCTTCTCTGCAGATGTTAAAAAGAACTATTTACATTGATGAACTTTGAGCATATTTCATATCTTACAACATATCTTTGATCAATCATCATAACCGAGAGAGAACAATAGCACTGGCAACAAACCGTAGTTTGTCTGTATATAAGTAATCGATGTTTCATGAGGATTTTTCTTTTCACTGTGACCTAATTGAAGCCATAATTCATAAATCCACAGCCCATTTTTGGTTGCGTCACATACACTTTTAAATCTTACAAGTACCATGTACATTTTAATGCATGACCACATATAGTTTAAAGTGAACATACTTGACATTGTTTTGTTGTTGTCTTTTACACTGAGATTTTTTTCTCATCTTTCTACAGTACAAGTGGTTCACATCCAGCAACAAGTCCACCTGTCCACTGTGCAGAGAAACCTTCTTCTAACATACAGTCCGTTGATCATGGCTAAAAAAGGTTCACAGTTCTTCAGTCAACCAACACTGGATCGGTTGGGATTACATGCAGATCTATATTAAGGTCTAATTTATTAGATCACAATATGGGTTGAAATTCTTTTCAGAGGCTTTCTCTGGCTGAAATGGCAGGCATTGTTTGGTTCAGAAAATCATGTTTCATGTGCTCAGTGGAAGTCTGAACTGAAGTACAGTAAAATCTAGTGATAATTGTATTTTGGGGACTTTTATGTCCCTATTCAGTAGTATGGGTTGTTATGCCAACAGTTTGTTAATATCAGTGCTTTACTGTACTCAATACGCTCAGTATCAGTAGCTGCTATTAATGAGTTTTTATCTTTTTTTGCAGACTTCATTTTTTATTTTTTGAAACGTGCAGGTGTGTAGAAGAGACTGAATCACAAAGTAGTAAAATGACTCATTTCAATAGGTGCCTATATACGACTAAAGCACCTGGCCAGCTTTGATTTTTCCAAACTATGGAAATGTGTTTTGCAATGCCCAGGACAGGTTCCACAGATATTTCCTAATATTTAGGAGTGTAAAGAGATCATGTCTGATTAGTGACATGCCTTATACCATTATGACCGGGTGAGATCACCTATGGAAAGCAGGAAAGGGAACTTAGGGTTTAGGTTTTTAATTTCAAAATGCCAGTGCTCACAAATATCAAAACCTAATGATATGCGTCTTCCCCTGCACCTGCATACAGCTGTAAATGATACTGGAAAGTAAATAAAATACAAATGGATGGATATTATTGAAGGATGCAATTTGTCTTTGATTCAGCACTTCGTCAAACAAAGCACTCAGAAAAAATGTAAGCCACGTTCCACACAGAAACTGATTTATTTATTTACTTATTTATAAAAAAAAAATGTCATTGAAATGTGTACTTGAACCGTGCAGGCCTTACAAATATTTTGGAATACTGATCTGAATGTGATAGACTTCAGTGAGCAATGTCAAAGCTTCATAGATGTGTGTGTGTTAGTATCAGTTACCATAATTTCATATACTAGTTTGTAATGGCTTTGTATAACAACACTAGAGGCTGATCTGGCAGCCTTACAGGATGTTGCAGTTAGCAGACCGAGTGCAGAATGACATACAATGTGTACGTTTTCCCGATGACTGAGTTTTGTAATACAGAACAATGCATATGCAAGGTTATAGAAATCTGGCACAAAGACTGCTCATGCATATTTTTACTTTGTGCATACACAGACTTTTTACTCTCAAAAAAAGTTTTATACATCTGGCCCCAGGTGTATCGTCATGCTCATGATCCATTAAATCCCTTTGCCAAAGGTAGCCTCTTATACATTAATGGCAATCATCATCTAGGATATTGCAGTTTCCAGGACTTAAGACTTAATGATCACAAAAGAAACAAGCTGAAGAAATGTATGCATAGCTTAGAGGATAAACCTATAGGGACTTAACAAATGGTTAGAGATTTGATTCCAACTGGAGCCAGCTCTCCCTCTGCTAAAAGTGAACAAGTAGTTATATAAAAAGGTATATAGGTCAGCAAATTACATTTATGATATGCCATCACTATATCTTGGATAACGTTATTCAAAGTCAACAGTAATGAAGCCTTGCAAGTGCTTCCATGAACTGTTATGTTAACCTGAGCCTCCAATTACAGTTATATGGTGTTTCCATATAACTATTACTGTAAGTTAACCTGTGCTAGTTTCCAAGAAAAGACTGTAATTAGCCTCAGCCTGTGACTGCTGGCACCAGTCTCCCACGCTCATTTATCTTGGGTCCACCTCCTCTGCATGTTGAATAATTTATCTGTTTAATGGAGGCTTGCTCTCATCACAGTTGTTCCTATGGAATTAATTATGACAGATTAAGCATGATCAATGAATTAATCCCTATCATTTGTGTGTGTGCAAGCGTGTGTGCACTTGTAATTCATTACTGCGGTCAAAATTTATCAATACATACAGCCAGCATCCATCATCATCTGCCCTTGACCTTTTTAATAGCCATTGATCTGTTTGCCAGGCATAAATATTTATACTATTTATACCCCCCCCCCCAAAAAAAATACACACACACACACACACACACGGACAGACTCAAATCTTATTGCTCATTATCTGCTTGATTAAGCAGTGGTGCAAATGTTATGAACTACAGTACAGTCCTGTGTGCAGCCTATTCTTTTCATAATATAGGTCAATCCTTACCAGAAGATGGCAGCATAAGCACAAGACACTGCTGTGAGGAATAAAACTGCTATTTGAGGAGATGTGTACATATTAACCTGACAGGAAAGGGATTATTGATCTGGACTATCTAGGGAGATTAAATTACCTACAAAGATAACATTTTATTGTATTGTCTCATTTAGCTTTCCAGACAAATTTTGAGTTCATCCAAATAATTAATGGGGAATTTTAAAAGGGAATTAATAAGGGATCCCACAGGGATTATTAATGTGCCATCTTTAATTACTCAGATGATTTTGATGAATAAATTCAGTCACAATGCTGGAACCGATTTGATATGGCAGTTGGAGAGCCAGGTTAAATGTTGCTATCATACTTGACTATGAGGATATAAATAGTTTTCTAGATACGGGTGCCTGTCGAAATCAGTGACTTCAACCATTCTGAAAATAGCTGACAACAGATAATTAATACTGAACAGAGACAGACTGGACTAACTATTTTGTTATTATGAGAAACTGAATCTGTTTAATAATTGAATATAACCAAAGGATCAGAAATCAAATAGTAATTTGTGTGCTTTAGACAATTGGTGTTGACAGGTGTCAGGTGATGAAGATTTAACTTTTGGTGAAAAAGACAAAAATCAGATTCTACACATGGCTCCTTCCTTAACACTGAAAGTGCTTGAGATGCCATCCATCCATTAGCCATCCTGCACTGACCCACTTGCATGAAACTGCAAGCTAATTAGCAGCCAACCTGTCTACAACCAGTCAGTTCACTGGCCTTTCTGGCCTTCGAACCTGATTGGTGGAGGCTTGGTTACTTCATAATTAGCCAGACCTAGATAGCTCTCATTTATCTCTCCCTGACCCATTTGTGAGCCTATTGGCATTCTAAGCCATTGTAGGAGGCTGGTCCCAGCCCAGTCACACCACTCCTCAACACTGCAGGCAACTGCTCAGCTCTGGAAATGGTTTTGAATTAGTCTGTGCGTGTGTGTGTGTGTGTGTGTGTGTGTGTGTGTGTGTACACATGCATGTGCCTATATCAGTATGATTCTGCTGATATTAGTTCTATTGAAATGAATTCCACACAGTTATTTTATTTGCCTCTGTGTAGCCGGTCTCCCTCACCTCCTCCATCTCTGTCTGTGCCTCCCTCCCATGTTCCCCATCATATAGCATGCTGTATGAAATTACACACAGCAAACAATCAATATTTGAATTTGTTGAATGTAATCCTGGGAATTAATCGGGTTCATTTATCCTAAACCAAAGCAGGCACTATTTTCTCAACTGCATTCAGAAGCAAAATGATCAATTTCATTAACATTTGCTGTTTTCATATAATGAATGTAATAAACAGTGATTATTGACCTCAATCTGTTGGCTCCTAGACATGCATTTGTATTAGCCATTATGGCTGGGAAAGACTGCCTGGTCTGCCACAGTTTAAATCTACTGTTATTACTCTGTCATCGCGTACAGGCCTTTTATGGTTTTCTATTACCGCTGCCATGTTATAGCAGCAATAGGCAATAGAGGAAACCAAAGACCAGGTGGCTGAGTGTGCTGTTTTCAAAAGACTCTGGCTGTGATTCAGAATCACAGTGGATTTAAAGAGAAAAGTCTATATTTTAAGACTACAGAAATGAAAAAGACAATAAAGGAAAGAACATGCATTCAATATCATTTTGTAACAGTAACAAGAAGAATTGTAAGGTCTTGTCTAGTTTTATCTAGAAGTAGGTTCAGGATAGTTGTGTGCATATTCTATTTGTATGTCTATTAGGAATATACATTTCATAATTTCATTTTATGATAAAACAAGAGGCTAAATCCACCCAATATCTTATAAGCACAGCCAAACACTTTTTAAAAGTGCATTTTAAGCCCAATTGACCTGACTCTTTCCCATGATGAAACTTATCAGCTCAAGGGGCAATGCATGGCAACGAAGGACTATTTAAGTATTCTGAAGCACTGCTTAAGTTCAGTCAAGCACCAGCAGCACAAGCCTGCCTACAAATAACACTGGCGGTGTACTTTTTGTCCTACCAGAAAACCTTCTGCATGTAGCTTTAGTGAACCAACCCCAGAGTGGGGCCTTAGTCTACATGGAAATAACAGCACAGGAGAAGCGTAAAAAGGAATCTGAGCATGACCAAATCCTTTTAAATGCAACTAGGACAAACACATGAGTGGTACTTCCTGAATATTTTAGGTTGTGTGTGTGTGTACTCCTGCACATGAGCTAAGTAGAGGCAGGCAATAGGGACAATAAGGCTTCACACTTAGCTCAGGCAATAGCTCACTCTGTTCATTCTGCAGTGTTATTGTTATATAAAGTAGCAGGGCTGGATCTACTGTGCACTCTTTATGACTCACAGTGCAGCAGTAGCAATTAAATACCAAGAGTTCACATAAGACAGACCTCTATCACAACCCATTCCCTAAATTTAGAGAAACCCACAGGCATGTCAATATATTGTACAAATGCTCTATATATTTTGATAGAGGCTAAGAAAATGGACTTCTATACCCTGTGGCAAAATTTGATTTACTGTTCTATTTAAATGGCCACACTGTTTCAGAGATGTTGGAGTTTCCACAGCTAAGCCTAAGGGTGTTTAGATGTATCATGCTGTAAAGTAACCAGGCATTTAACATACAGCATAGAAGGCACACTGAGTAGAGGAAAACAATGTACTTAACAAAATCATACTCTGCATTTAAATAATCATTTTGGTCCTGTTTTGATTTCCATCATGAAAACTTAAGAAGTTGTTGTTGAGGAGCAAACTAAAAACTTTCTACAGCTGTATTTTAGTCAAGCTGGCAGTGTCGTTCTAGGGATGGCAATTTTTGTCAGTTGGTCAGTCTACCACTTTGGTCCAGACTGAAATATTTTATCAACTATGTTATCAACATACATTGCTAACTTTTTCTAATTAGATAATTTTACCATGCTAACACGCTAAACTAAGATGGTGGACATGGTAACCATTATCCGCTAAGCATCGTGCTTTAGCATTTAGCTTAAAGCACCGCAGCCTCACAGAGCTGCTGGCATGGCTGTAGACTCTTCTCAAAAGAAAAAGACATGATTCTCAAACAAAACATGTAATTTTCTAACCTTGACATCAAGGTTGCCCTGATAGCTTTGCTGACATAATTCAGAGAGATAGAGAAATAAGTTTACCTTTTTTAAGTTACTGGACTACCTGTCCCTCTCTGCTTCAGCTGTAGTATTTACTGTGGCGAGTATATCAAAATCTGATCCAGGCTGGTTCTGCTTGTTCGCATCAATCATCAGAATGGCTCAGCTGATAAACAAGTATACAGCGTGATATGGCCCGGTGCAGTGCCACAAACTAAGTGAGAAAGCATCAGATCCTTGAAGTTTTACACAATTAGGTAAATCCTAATTGGCAATTATTTTGATTTGTAATCCTAAAGGTATTTAATGAGCTCATTTAATGGTGCCATGGAGCATGATAGAGTATGGTAATTGGTTTTATAAGAAGTGTGAAAATCAAGGTGTGCTTGTGAGGTGGTGCCACTTATTTGCCAAGCTATTATGGGGCATTAAGAGAAAGTTTTCTACAAAAGAAGTTAAGGAAAGAATCTCAAAACCCCATCTGTAGTCCTTTGGATAAAAATAGACACACATGGAGTTTTGAAGTGAGATGTTTTGGCGCTGGCAGCTCTCTTAATGATCATCCCCTGATGATGATGTGTTTATGTACATCCGTCTTCAAGGGTAAAACTAAAAGGTAAAAAAAAAAAAAAGTCATACAGCTGCCCTTGCAGCTTTTTTACAGCTGTAAAAGTGGATGTCTCACTCTCCAGTTCTAACAAGGTCGTAGCTGTCGGGAAAGAGTGAAGCCGGGGAGCTAATATACTCAGGCCAGGAGGAAGAGTCATCCCTCATACACACAGCAGACGGAGGACTGGAGAAGAGAGAGGAGGGAGGAACAGTGTGAGACTGAGAAAAGAATAGTGATGGGTGAGCAGAAGGGGAGAAGGGGAGATTAGGACAAGACAGGGAAGACAGAGAGAAGAGGCAATGAGATAGTGGAGAACTGGAGCAGGGAGTCAGGGATGAAGAGTGGAGAGGAGAGGAGCTGGCTGCCCTACCCTAAAGCACTGTCGATATGACAGTTGTCTGAGGCCAAATCTGAGGCCAACTAATTCCACAGATAAATGCCTCTGGCTTTACCAACCTTCACACTGAGGGATGCGTGCACACTACGTTCTCTCTCTTTTTCTCTATCTGAGAGAACGACTCTTTCGTAACACTTCAGTTTTAGATAAGTTATATCTGAGCTATCATTATAAATCCACTACAAAAGGAGACCATTATTGGCTGATCTGAAACATAATTCATTCTTGTGCTTGTGTTCTTACATGGACTTTATCTTTGTGACATTAGTGCGACTCAGCCATGCTGGCACCAGTCAGCAGCACTCATGTACTTATATGCCCTGCTTATCATTTTTGAGTTAAATTGGATGTATTCAGCTAATGGCTTATAAATAAAACTAATTAAGCTTATGATAATGGAATGATAATTCAACATCAATTACTCACTCACTGCACAACTAGGACACTTTGGTATTTCACTGAGTCAAGAGCAGAGAGAGGGGGAAGAGAGAGAGAGAGATACCTGAAACCAATGCTGCCAGTAGGCTAATACTCACATTATGTCTACATTATCTCAATGTGCAATGGAGCCATATCAAGGCTAGCAAAATAACAAGGTAATCAATTAAGTTAACCATGCAATTAAGTTAATTAATTGCTTGTATGCCCAGGAGTTTCCTGGGGCTTGTGCTGTGGACCGCATTACTACACTGGCCAGTGATTAGATTACAGAGTTAGTAATGCCATTTGAGGCTCAAGTGTTAGAGCTGCAAAATGGAGTCCCACTGGTTGCTGTAAGCTTCTGTCTCCAAATGAACAGTATAATGCATCCAGCTGCATCAGCAGCACAAATAAGGAAGTTGTTTGTTGGGATACAAGTTCCAATGGATTGAGACACTTTCTTTAAGCCGATGTAGTATAGAGTTAAATCTCTTTTGATAGAATCTTCATAAAAATAATCGCTGCAGTAGAGTGTGCTTTTGTTTGCTGACAAGGAAGTAAAGCAAAATTGCTTCGGCATCAAACGGACGGATGGATTAGATGCTTTGCTTACTGTGCACAGATAAACAGCTAATGGAAACAAAACAGCAGGCCTTCCAAATCCTACATACCCACGAAGAAATGTGAATGTTGAGATGTAGTGAATTTCAGATACCATTCCCTTTGTGAGTTTTTCTGTATGAACTGTTAGCCAGATTTATAAGGCAATGGTCACGCTGTGATAACATGGGAAACTCACTTATGAACAGTATATCACCAGCATACTGACTCTCAGAGGTAAAACACATTTATATCAAATAGTCACACATCTATACTCAAAACAGTGCAATGCAATAATGACCATATACCACTTAGGGCCCAGTTTCACATCAGACACAGTGTCCAATTACAAGTTTTTGCAGTATGGTCCTGTGAAATTGTCTTGGCTAGCCTACCTAACGTCAGCCAAACTTCCAAACTGGCTAACTGCAACTTTAGTTGGTTTTTGGTATTGTCACATATTCCATTTATATTTTATGTTTTCAACAAGGATGGATACATAAGCACCAAGTGTTGAACCAAACAGTCTGATGCCACATATCATGACATTTATGGCACAACTTAATCTGAGCAATTTGTACAAACAGAAAACCAAAATAGCAAATTCTGATGGAAGAGCATATTGTTTGTCATGTATATCATGTATTTTTATGGTTTATACTTGTGTTACACTGTGTTTGCACTTTTGTTAAACCATGTTGACACTAGCCAGCTCAGTAAGCATTCATCTCAATGATATTGCTGAATATGCAAATCAGAACTTAATTGGTGTTCCATGATTCCTGAACCCAAGTAAACAATCACCCCGAATCCTTAATCTGTTTATCAATTCATCTCACTGCCATTTTAATCCATTACAAACTGAGTTAAGGTGTGGAAATGCAGTACTTTAAAGAACAAAGAACACAAGATAAAATGGCTTTCAACACACTTTCTGAACTCTAAAACTCTTTACTGCTGGAGTAACATTTTGATCCAGACATAGACCACCTTTACCTTTATCAGGCCTCAACAGAGAATTACATAGAAAGGGGTGTTTTTGTGTGAATTTGGTCCATTATATAGGTAGGCTATAGGCTATAAACAGGCAATTGTCATCAGATTATGGATTTTGTATGGATTGTCGGTAATCCATACAAAAACATCACTACACAAAGGCTTTATTGAGGTTTTATCATTAATAGAGAATCTTTTGACAAAGATACCACATTGGCTGGTGTTTTGGTGGATTGGTGTTGTGCCCTTAGTATCATTGTGTTTGGATTCACTTGCCCAAAAGAACACACACACACACACACACACACACACACACACACACACTCTAGACTTGCTACTGCACCAGACATCTTGGTTGGATTTTACCAGAGCAGAATGCGTCCCTGTCCCTCTTCTGTTTTCTCTTGTATTATAATGAACATGATGACAGTCGAATTAGCATGGTGTCACTGTGGTAGTATATGCTTCAGCGACATGGCTGTTCCACTGTGATAGCACACCACACACTTTACAGGATCATAGTAAAGCCATGGAAACATGTAGGATGATATGTTGTGAAGACGGCTGAATGTGTCTTTGTTTGGATTCCTTTCTAGTAATTGTATTACATTTTTTGAGAGTTTCTTTTCAGCCACCTTTTTTTAAACAGGATTAGGAACACTTCATTTGCCTTGTACAGAAAATATACAGGAATATCAACAGTGAATTGACCAAAAGAGATTTAAAGGGTTGTTTTGATGTAAGGCACCATATTGTGATGCATCGATGGTTTTCTTACAATCAAAAACACATTTTATATCCAGGAATGTAAGTTATTTGCACTTATAGAACCATGTTCAGACACACACACACACACACACACCATGCTTGAGGCCTGTATCTGATTCCTTGTACTGCAGGTGAGGGAAGTGGAAAAAATGCTCATTTTAATCCCCCTGAGTAAGCTGGGGAAGTTCACCCATCGCTCCAACACATGGCTCCTATTTTCAAACACACACGCACACGCTGGAGAGACCTACTCTTTAATAGGCTCCCCTGGGTTATAATGTTATTGTTGATTTCCTTGCAGAAGACACAAAGATGTACATAATACAATTCAGATGTAAGCATGCACTCCCTCTGCAGACATGCATGAATGCATGAACACTGGCATAACTGCAAGCAGATACTCCTCGCTCTTTCTTTGTCTCTCTCTCTTTCACTGGCACATACATACACACACACACACACCGTATAGTATTTAGACTTCCAACATCATTCTGTTACCATGGTCAAATTATTTCTATAAACCTGAATATGAACCAAAGTCTGTGGTAATGTGGATTTTATTGCACTAAGTAAGAGTCTATTCAGAGAGATCACAGGAGGAGTATTTAATCTGTGACTATATAAATCTTTTCTTTTTGTTGAGTTAAATCAGTTAATAGGGTGCTTTAATGCAAACGGTCCCAAATGTTCTCTTTTTTAGGCACTTTATCTTGTCCAGTCAGCACGCGCTTAGTGAGGCAATAAAAAGTAAGTTGGTTGTTAGTGTCTCCTTCCTCCTCTTATTGCAAGAGATATTTTTATGGATGGAAAGTGCATCTGTGTTGATAAAAGTTAAATAAGGACATCCATACAGCACAGTTTAGTATGATACAATTATATTGTTTATTACCTTTAACATGTATTTGGTGATCTTGTACACATTGTGCTGTATGCAACACATAAAGCTACTTTATATTTGCAATGTCATTTTAGCCAAGTGCCACTGTGACCTTGTGTGTGTCGTAATGTCAATCACATTAAGTCCCAAAGAATGACACACAGAGTGTGCACTGCACATGACTTGCCTACATATGTACAAATATCATATTAAGTCAGGAAGACTGACTTGGAACACTTTTGACACCAGACCTGCTGCAAAATACCTAAAAAATAGGCCAATGGGAAACAAATGGTTGCTTGGTCTTGGAATTTCAGCTCCAAAAAAAAAAAATAAATAAAAATAAAAATAGAACATGAATCTTGCTGTACATTCAGTATTGTATTCACAGATAGTCCTCACAACAGACATACTAGACATACTAGTCCAGATTCAAATTATAATAAAGTAACTGCATAAAGGGCAGACTACAGTTGGATCAATGCTGGATCAGATCTTCATTTGGACCATTCTGCTTTCAGACATCCCATTGATCAATAACAGGTCTATTACAGAAAGTACCACTTTGAAAGGAAGTGTGTTTTTTGCTTTGCTGATGTTGTAAAACTGTAGAAAGGAACTGAAGAATGATCTCAGATACACAGACATGAGGGCCATTCTAAAACATATTACTCAACGTTATTAATGGTCAAAAATGGCTCTACTAAGCCAGCAATCAAAGTTAATGAGCACTTTCTATCATCATTAATTAATGTTGTAGTACTAAGATTGAGAAGTGACTAACCACTGGGAAGAATGGAGAAGTGTTCTTTTTGAAGAACTGCAGTTGGATTTTCTTTGTCTGTACTATTCCTCAAAGGTCACTTGTGGTCACTGGTGGATTTTAAAGGTCAGAAAGATAATGTGGCTTAGTTAAGTTTTAGTGCAAATTGGTGTTACTTTTGTCTTTGAGCGTTAATATTTTCAGTTTTCCATTGAGGACATCAATATATCAATCTCTTGTCCTCTCATATTTTATGAAGAAGCAGAAACTCTTCGAGTGTTCCTTTTATTATCTTTTAACCAGTTTATTTCTCTTCCATTATGTCCACTTGTAATCCGAGAGGTACTCCACCAACAGTATTTTTTTTTATTACCTTGAAGTTTCCAATCAAGTTAATTTCTTTGGGCTTTTAGGCCTACCTAACAGGTATCTGTTATAACACGTGTTTAAAGAAAAGTGACCAGCAGCTTGTTACTATTATAGATATCAGTGATGGAAAATACCCAATGTAGAGATGAATGTTGAACAAAGCAGACAAGATATGTGTTCACACTGTCGCTGTGTTTTAATAATGGTTTGCAGAAATCTACATGCTTACTTCTAAACCTTAGCTCCCCCCTTGTTACTCCTTCCAATTTTGGCAAAGCAACAGGCCTCTGAGCATCACATAAATGTTTGTGTTTGTTGTTTTGGTTGTTTTGTTGTTTGCATTTTGTCTAGAAATGTAGACATTGGGAGTATCCAGCCCCTAATAGTCAAACCCTCCAGTCTTTGTTTGTGTCTCTCTCCAAGGTGCTGAAGCAATCCGTTTATATCAATTTAAAAGCAACTGACCACTGACATTATTGGTGCCACATCATTTCCCCAATGACATGTCATGTAGATTTAACTCATAAAGGTTAACATAGGCTACATTGTAGAGTCCATATTTGCCTTTTATGTACAGACTTGTACTGTGTTGGCAGTGATCCTGCACCAGACTTCAAGCTTCACTCAAACAATTAGCTTGAGGTGTTTTCAATCACTTCATTATTGTACAATATTATTATTATATTATTTATAATATTTTTGACCCCCTTCCGTGACCTGCTCAAATTTGCATGTCCCTCAGACAGATGAACAGACAAGGTAATCATTTTTCTCCAACTTCTTTTATAGGCATCAGTGGAGTTATAAAACACATCTAAGACTTGCGTGCTCCGTACATTAGTATTCATCTAGCGGAAAGATTGAAAGAAGTTTAGACTGGACAATAAAATTGTCTCTCAGGTGTTTTAGAGAGTGCCCGGAGGCTAGGCTTAGCGACACCTGCTCTGGAGCATGACTCGTGCGGTAGCCACGAAGAGGTGAGCTCTTCCAAGAGCAGCACTTCAGCATGTTTTCAGATAAAACTGTTTTTGGGAGAAAATAAGCAGCACATCTTAATGTTAATATGTTGAAGACCATGTAACTGACAATATGACCATGTGACTGATTACAGAAACAACCCCTCTTGAGCTAAATGCTGTAAGAGTGTAGAACAAAATTCAAATGCAAATTCACACCAATAGAATTAGCTTTTTGCATCAATACATCAGAAACAAATTAATTTGATCATTAATTATTATAATTACCCACGTAAGAACATGTTCAAGATGTCTGGCAATGTTCCAATAGTAGTGGTATTGTTATTACCAGTGTTGGCTGTTGTCTTCAGCCAGGGGTTTTCTCAGTCTTTCACTTGTTCTACCATCTGCCACTGTAGGAAACTTTGCTTCATTTTTCCTTAAAGTAATTTCCTTTGGTGTTGTAATCCAAATCTGTACTCAAACTTGAAGAAGGTAGTCACTCCCTAAAGGAGGTTGCAGCTATCAAATTTGAGTTCAGATTTGATTGTATAATGCCTTCTAATGTGTGGACACCTAGAAGCTTAAAATGTAATAAAAAGGTCAGTGTTTTTCCAGATGGAGTGCCAGTAAGTCACAGGGATAAGAGACCTTTGACATCCTCACATTTTGTAATTGTGTGTAGTATGGGGTTGACTGTGTACAAAGTGCTTTACTTAAAAGTCATATGTTTTTTGTGAAGAAAGGCATATGAAGTTGTCGGTTTACCAGAACCTAATGGATAGATTCATGCCTCATGCTGTTTGTGCAGACAAGTGAGCTAAAACTTTTTTAAAGTTGCTGCAGTCGCCAAATTTGGTCTCCACTTAATGCCAATATGGTTGCAGGCTTATCTCATGGATTTATCAAGGAAACTTCTTACTTGTTCATATACACAGTGCCCATTTCAATCTTTTATGGTATGTGTGCAAATTGTGTTTACAGCACAAATTAAGATTTATTCGCATGATCAAATATGATATGAAGAAATCTATCCCCAAACACTGACAGAATGCAAGCAGCCAATGTGTCATTTAGGTAATTACTAGATTGCACAGAAAAATCAAGCTCACTTTGATGCATTTCAGCCATTTGTTGAAAACTTTTCCAGAAGAAGAACAGGGTGCCATGCTAACTCAATGCTAATTTAACTATATGGCAGTTCAAAACTCATGCATCACAATCACACAGTTAAACAAGCTCAAGTAATACAGAAGATAGGACATGTTTCAGGTCTTTGCATATATATATATATATATATATATTTGGCACTTTACATGCAGTTTTTTAAATTGCTTACTTGAACTGAAATGTGTCTGATGCTTTGCCCTTGTGATCTCTATTGATTTTAAGTAGTGTTCTATGCTTTTTGATTTACATTTAGCTTTAAAATCTGGTTGCACTGACACATTTGCATTTTAATACCTCCCCTGCACTATGCATAATTATGTGTATTGATCTGAGGATTACACAAAAATCATGTGCCTGGAACTATGACATCCTATTTGTACTTTTGAACCGTACTCCAAAAAAGTGGAAACCTTGATGTCAGTGTCACTGCAGCTGCTGTAAATGTAGCCCTTCACCTCACATTCCGTCAGTATGGACATGAAAGTATAATTTACTAACACAAATATAATCTTTACAATAGTCTATGTAAGCTAATAGCTGAACATCACATCTGATAAGCACATACTGTACTCTCTCTCTCTCTCTCACACACACACACACACACACACACACACACACACACACACACACATACAAATGCACAGACAAAAGGTGCAAAGGCAAACTGAAACACACATACTTTCACTTTGGCAGCTGATCTAAACTGGGCCAGGCAGGGCCTTGGAGGGAGAATGAAGCAGCACAGAAAGTACAGCAGCCAAATGGAGAGGTGGAGGGGCCAGAGGGCTGGTGTGACAGGGGAAAGGAGAAGAAATAGGAAAAAGAGTTACAGGAAAGAAAAACATGAGAGTGGAACAAAAGAGGACAAAGTTTATGTAGACCCTTTACCTTAAAAACACATTGACTTTAAAAGTTTCTTTCCTTATCTCAATCTTTTCAAATGAATGCATTTACAGCATTCTAGTGTAAAATGCTTAGACACACTGTATGACATTGTCAATGACTATTCTGTAAGGTGATTCCCACTTAGTCAAACATTTCACCTCAGCATTAAGTCACAAAGGTCTAATCCCTGTTAAAACTGAGATGCCTGCCCTGCTGAAAGTGTCTTGCCTATAGGGGTACTAAAATGTATTCTCAAAATTAAGAAGAACAAGATAAAATGTCAAGACGTCATGTCAAGATATACACCGATCAGCCATAACATTATGACCACTGACAAGTGAATTGAAGAACATTGATTATCTCGTTACAATGGCACCTGTCAGTGGGTGGGATATATTAGGCAGCAAGTGAACATTTTGTCCTTGAAGTTGAGTTGCTTCAGAGGTCTAGTGGAGTCCATGCCTTGATGGGTCAGGGCTGTTTTGGCGGCAAAAGGGGGACCTACACAATATTAGGCAGGTGGTCATAATGTTATGGCTGATCGCTGTATATTCCGTGCACATTTCCAAAAGTCAGAATTTAATATTCAAACAAGTTTGCACCTCTATCCCCTAACTATTTATATATCAGTACTTTGTTTTTCTTTTCTTACCTCTAAATCTTACATTGCTTTGTCTTCTCACGCTGCTTTGAGTTTTGAATTGCTAAATCAAAGACAGTCATGACTAGACTTGAAGCTGCAAAAGGGGCACAGATGTCCTTAACACCTTATGATGCTGGAGCATGTCTGCTCTCTTACAGCGTTTGCAGTTTGGCTTCTAAACTAGAAGTGTATTACAGAAGTCAAACAAAAGGTGTTTGCTTGCGGTCTAGCACTGGGTCCTTTTTGGCCCATCTTAATGGCACATCTTTAATAAATATTTATAGGGGGCACTGGGGGATATTAAAAAACATGACATGCTAAGATGGCTTTATTCCCATGAAGATAGAGATCTATGTAGAGTTAGAAAAGGAAGAGAGGTGAGAGGATGAAGGCAATGCAGTCATTTGTTTGGTGATGGCAGGCCAACAGATGACTTTGGCAAGGACATGTTTGATAGACGTTTGTTACACAGTCTATGTAAACAGTCTATGCAACAACCTTAAGGGCAATACAAGGGCTGTTTCTTATGGAAGAGCGTCATAGAAGATACAATTCAAGGATGTTTACTTGTAGACCTTTATGTATATGTATTCACTTTATTCAGTTTAGCTGTGAAAAATGCTGCTAAATTAGTGACAATAATCATTTACAATGGCTTGATTTAATAGTTTTTAACAATGTTCAGGAGTCACATCATCATCATGTATCTGACCTGGCTGAATTCATTCTTGGTTGGATGTTTATGTATAAAGAAAAAAAACTGATTTTGTGAGATTTAGCCTGGTTGTACAAAGCTAATTTATAAATAATACACTGTACGGCAATTTTGGTTTTGTTTCCCCCATTGTGGACTAGAAGTTCATAACCTGAGCCACAAGGTGTCAAGGTCGAGGAACAGGTGGTGGAAGGACCCAAGCGCAGACAGCGGGCAGAGGTGAGACAAAAAGGTTTTATTGTTGAGGAGGACAGGCAGGCAGGCAGGTAGGCGGACAGGTAGGCAGACAGGTGACAGGCAGGTAACGGGCAGGGACGCAGGCAGGGAAACAGGCCGGGAACACAAGACACACAGGAACATGAAACACGGACGAGGAACATGGACACAAAGACAATGAACCAACCCGGCACACGGCGAACAGACAGGTCTAAATAGAGACAGGACAAATGAGGGAAACAGAACCAGGTGCGTGACGAGACACAGGTGAAGCAAATCAGATAATCACAACCAGGGGAGACACTAGGGCAAAAACACAGGAAACACAGTACAGAACAGATAACAAGTTCACATCATGACACAAGGATGTTTGTTATATAAGCAGAAGGCTTGTGCATCCCATACACTTCTGTTGGGGTATGCATGCCTTGTATGGAATAAGTATAAGGGCCTAGAGTAAGTTAGCAGTAAAGAGTTTATGGTAAGAAATATTTTAAAAACATGCGACAGTCTCCTAGCAAGAAGAGACAATACAGATATAAGAAGAGACAATTCATTCACTCATTCATTGCAATGAATTTGCAACCAAATGTTATAATAGCTTTATTTAGGTTTGTTAATTTCAGTGGTGGAAAGTAACAAAATACATTTACTCAAGTACTGTACTTAAGTACAATACTTGAGGTACAAGTACTTTACTTGAGTATTTCCATTTTATGCTACTTTCTACTTCTCCGTCACTACATTTGAGAGAAAAATCTTGTATTGTTCACTTCACTACATTTATTTAAGAGCTAAAGTTACTAGTTACTTTTCTAATTAAGATTTTACATATGATCAGTTTATAAAATATGATCAATTGTTACAAGTTAAACTACCAAAAGTATATTAAGTAGTTAAAATTACAGTAGCTCCACCTTAACCGTCGACAACAAGTACCGCTTACATAATATTACATCAATAATAATCCAATAATAAAATAGTATAACACTGACAGTAGCCACTCTGCATTATGAGTACTTTTACTTTTGATACTTTAAGTACATTTTGTTGCTGTACTTTTACTCAAGTAAAATTTTGAATGCAGGACTTTTACTTGTAATGGAGTATTTTTATACTGTGGTATTACCATTTTTACTTCAGTTAATGATTTGAATACTTCTTCCATCACTAGTTAACGTTTCAATTCCTACATGATCCATCTGATGTGGATGTTTACACCCTCACGTTAAACCTGATACTCTGCACTTTAAGCCCGTAATCACTGTTCCATCACAAATCCATTGCGCTGGTGCTGAAACTACAAAAATGTCTTACTGTCTTAATACTTTCTGACTACACTGCACAAAGGTGATTAAATACATTACTAGAATCTAGAGTTATGCATGCTAATTATATTGCACATACCAAAAACAAGACTATATAATTGGTGCAGAGAATAATGACATGCCTATACATTTAACAAATTCACAGCTGAAAGTACAATTAGAACCTATTAATATGGCAAGCGTTAGGGGGCAGTCCACCTCTACTGAAATGTATCTCAAAGAGAAAGACGACATTTGCATACAGGGATGGGATGGAGGTTTGAAGTCAAGAAAAATCCTAAATATATGTAAGAACAGCTCTTCTCTTTGGATGCAGCCTACAGAAATCTTTTAAAGCTCTATACATACAGAGACGTAAGATCGACAGTTCCCGTTGTTAAATACAAAGTGAGAACAAAAAAATAGCAAATGAGATTTTCTGATGTATTTCAATAACCCAGACAGTAAAATTATATTGTGCTCTTTAGTTTCCTTTATTCTCTTAAACACAAAATCAATCCAACAAAGAGAGAGGATAATTACTGCATTCACACATTTTACAATGTACATCTAGATATAAGCGGAACAGCATTATAATTATATCTGTTATCGTCACTAACGCCTATGTGTGTGTGTGCGTGTGTGTGTGTATGTCTGTTAAGACTTGGTTTTAGGTCAAGTTTAAGGTAATAAACCCTATGTCAGTCAATGCAATGTCCTTCTAAGTGACAAAAACGGCTCTGTGTCTGTGATGGTGTGTGTGTGACTGCTTCTAGAGAGAAAGAGGTGAGATAAAGTACTTTACTCTCACAAAAACAGGAAAATGTACACCGTCAGGAATAGTTCTGGCTTTTAATATAAAAAGTAGCCATGGTGTGTGTTGAGCTGACGGTGGTATGGACTTCTGTGTCAGACGTCTGCAAACAAACAAAACTTGGTTGATGCAGCAGCTTTTCCATACACAAGATCGTAACTGCACACCAAATCTAATGTCAAACCACACCTTTAATGAGACACTAAATGTGCAGAGCTGAGCAGAGTGTAACTTTAATGATGTGCATGATTCAGAGTTTTCTTTCCTGCCTTCCATCAGCAGCCTTAACTCAGGACACTGCTCTTTTTAGGGGAAAAATGTTGTACTGCACTCTTTATTTTGTACTCTTTGCACAAGTGTGATCTCTGCGCTAGCTAGAAATAGACCGCCAATCAGCTGTGTTATTAAGTTTATTTCAAAGAATTGAAATTCAGTCAATATAAACTTAAACACATGCTGTACATTGTCAGAAGGTGTTTATGCCCATTATAGAAACATGTAGTGATTCTAGTGTTTGAGAAAAAGGAGCACAGAGCTTGTGTTGGATATATTCCTGTATATTTATGGAAATGTATGTATTCAGGACCCATTTAATCCTCTAGTTATGGTCATGATACATATCAAGAGATGTAGACATGGACTGGCATAAACTCAGGACCTTTAAATGGTATGGATTACTGGGCAGAATGGGGCCGGTAAGACTGATTTTGGCCATGTGATTTGTTGAAGTAAAGTGTCTGCTCTCCTGCAGTATAACACCCTAAAACACCCCACTTGCGGTGCTCATTTGTTTCACTCCATATTGTCGTATAATCTGAACCAGATACTGCCATGGTTTTTGAGACTTTATGGTGCTGTGTGGTATTTAATGGCACTTATTATGACCCTGCAGGATTCATTAAAATTAAGATGCAACTCTGATTATGTTTAACATCTGCTTCATATTAAAAGATGCGCTCCCAGGTCACAAACCCCTAGGGATAGTCTCTCCCTTGATGCTAAGAAGACATTTGACCATTAGAGATGGATTAATTAAGGTCTTTGCTCCACAACATCCAGGCTTAAATAAAACCTAATTTTCATAATTGAGAATTTTAATATCCTCTCTACAGTTTAGTGGTGACAGGTGATGCATGCTTGTTCAGGTTCAGAGTCTCTAGGCTCTCCTATGCTCATCCCCTAGAGTTGTCTTTTCTCTCCTCTATTATTTCCCTTATCTCTGGAGCCCATTACCAAAGCAGGATGAGTCTGTGGGCCAACAGCCAATCACTATTTATGATACTTTCCATTCTGGCCCTCGTTCTGCTGATGACATCTTGATTTTAAATCTTTAAATATTATGTCATTTCCACTAGGAGATATACTGTGTTTAGTGTCATGGTTCAGAAGATGGCACATGAATCTACTCAGTATGCTTTGACGCGGGGATGAGTGGGCCGATTTACAGAAGCAGAATTTTAGTGTTTTATCTGAGATCTTCAGAAGAGAATTTCCCTCCCCGATAGGCTCCCTCTTGTAGTGGACCTCTCAGCTTGGCCATTAATCAAGTCATATCAGTGAAATGTCTCAAAAGTTTGCTGAAGCTAAATGCAACTCATCCATCACATTACTGAAAGGATTCATATGTAAGCGATGTAGACATTTTTCTTCTCTATCCCTTGTCAAAGGGGGATATGATCTATATGCAAAGTCAGGTTCTCCCCGCACTTCATTAGTTTGTGAGGTCCTCCAGAAAGAGAGACAACGGGTAGAAAAACAGTGAAACATTGAAAAGGTACAAGTGGAAGGTGGGGGAGAGAGACATAGAAGGAAAGACAGATGGATAGGAGGGAGATTGGGTTACTTGCAGATAACATCGCTGTGTGATAGATTCTCGTGGAGACTAAATTGGGCTCATGGGCTGAGAGGGAATCAGTCTAAGTCCTGAGTGACAGGTAAAGAGAGCGCTTATCAATGACTGGTGAAGGGAAATTGGACAACTCCTGAATGGCCTCATGATAAAGCTGCTCATTTGTGTGTGTTTCTTGAACGGTACACGGCGCGGTAATCGATAATTCTTTTACATCAATTCAAAACGCACCATTTTGTTCTTTGTCTAATGTATAGTTAGGCTGACATAGATATTAGTCTGACCATTACAGCTGCACTTTAAAAAATTAACAGCAGCCCCCTACAGGCACATGGAGCCTCAGGGTATAACACTTTTATCAAGGGGTTGAGCACAGGATATTTAGTCCAACATCCGTACCAAACCTTGACAATCATCAAAAGGTAACAAGTGGTCAAGTTAAAGGAATAGTTCAGCATTTTGGGAAATAAACTCACTTGCTTTTTTGCCAATAATCAGCAGAGAAGATTGAAACCACTCTCATGTCTGTGCGGTAAAAATGAAGCTACCGCTAGCAGCTGGTTAACTTAGCCTAACATTCGCACACACACACCAAAAAAAAAGGGACACCTTGTGGTGACTATTTCTTGGCTGGGCACGGTAACATCTTGTTATCACCGTGAGGTCGCCACTATTATATTAAACAAAAGAGATATAACCCGTTTAATTTGTGAGCTTTATAGGTGCTCATAGGCAGATTTTATTATCTTTGGACAGAGCCATGCATGCTAGTTGCTTCCCCCATGTTTCCAGTCTTTGTGCTAAGCTAAGCTAACCAACTGCTGGCTTTATAGCTACATATTTACTGACATGAGAGTGACATAGCTTTTCTCATCTAACTCTCGGTAGGAAAGCAAAAAAGCGTATTTTCCTGAATATCGAACTATTCCTTCCATAAGGTGTGCTGATGTTAATGCCAAAGTAACCAGAAAGTCCCTATGGTTCTTCTTTGTCCCTGCTGAGTCAGTGCACTTGTCCCCATTTTCACCTTGCTCCCCCTCTCTGTCTCTTTCAGTGTGTGCTAACTGTCCTACTAAACTGCCTTTAAAAGCTTCGACCAGATGGCTCAAGAAAATAAATGGCTGTGCCTGTATATGTGGATGTGGATGTGCGTGTGTGTGCGCGCGCAGTGACACATTCAGGGTTAAGAGGGACATTAGTGAAAAGTGATTTTGACAACCCATCATGGAAAGAAATTTCTTAGTCCTTCACCTCGTTCATTCATCTCTATCTCTATGTCTCTCCTTCACTTATTCAATCTTGCCTTTGCTCTCTATATTTTGCATGAGCATCTATTTAGTTCTCAAACACAGTTATTTTAAAGTGCTGTCTGGCATGTCTTAGTGCTGTGAAGTAAAATGAGCGCTGGGAAGAACATAAAGGACATAAACACCTTCTTTTATAGACTGAAAGGAGGAAATTTATGCCACTTACATTTTGAGTGAATAAAGGTTGTGTGGAGTTGTTGTATCTATCAACTTAAGAAAAAAACTGAGGCGGAAAAATATTTAATTTACAATTTAATTTCTTACTTTCGTAAGGTCGTTTACTTTAAAATTTTTTTTTTTTTTTAACACACACTGTACACATATATTCCAAAAGACGACATCAGTTTTGTACAATAAATTACGCCTCAACTCTTTCTGATGTGAAGCACACATTTCAGAAAGACAGCAATTGTGCCATTCTATTTAATCTTTTCTAAAAAAATGAGAAGAAACTAGAAAAATTGCATTTCCTGCAGAAAATGCGTGGGAATGCTGAAAGCTGAAATTTATTTGCATACCACTGCTGAAAATGCAGAAATGCCAGAATTTGAAGCACTGCTGAAAATGCAGAAATGTGAAAAAGTAGGTCAAAGGCTGAAGGAGAAGTAGTAGTAGAAGTTGTGGTGGTAGTAGTAGTAGTAACAATCCAAGAATAACAATCGGTATGGGCTATAAATCATATCTGGGAAATTTAACAAAGTGCTTACAGATCTAGTTTAGAATGTGACGACATCCCCAATAACTGTTGTCTCCGTTTAACTCTACCTCTGTCGGCAGGTTTAGCACAGTGATAGCACTGCTGACTTTGGTGCAGGAGATCAGGGGTTCGATTCCCAGTCAGGGCTACCTCTGTCGGCAGGTTTAGCACAGTGATAGCACTGCTGACTTTGGTGCAGGAGATCAGGGGTTCGATTCCCAGTCAGGGCAAGACTAGGGCTTGCTCACAACTAGAGATTGAAGAGGTACAACACATATGCTACGGCAAGGGGGAGCCAGGACAACATTTAGGGGGGAGATATCATTATCTTCCCCACCCGAGGTTTTGGGTACCAAGCCCCAATAACAACCTATAGTATAGTAGAGAGGCTGATGATAACAATAAACAGACCAAGTGAAGTACTCTCTGACGTCCTAGAAGTGATGCATGTGTAAATATGTGAGATGAGCAAGAAAAGATAATAGTTAGCTGCTAACCATTGGGCCGATCTGTTCTTTATTGTATCTGCAACGGAGGAGTAAACAGAAAAGTATTGAATGTAATATTAGAGGCTTGTAACTGTTAGTTAATTCAAACACCAATCAAAGTAAGTAAACACCCAATAAGTAATATAAGAACACCTGAGAAAGACTGATCAATAATTAGACTAAGTGAAGTACCCTCTGAAAGTCTACTAGAGTGATGCTATGAGATGAATGAGAGCCAAGTAAAAGCCATGATAGTTGTACATATAGTAAACCTTTGTATATACATGATTATTCTAGCTCTAGTATCATCATTTTCTTCATCACCCGAGGGTTTTGGGTACCAAGCCCCAGTAACATTACATAGACTGTAATATTATAGATAAATAGTCAATTGTAAACCTTCAGAGAATAGAAAGTGTAGTGGGGGATGTAGTTCACAAAACACACTGATACATAAAATAGAACCTAGAATTGTAGTACCAGAAGCTGATGCAGATGTGAATAAGTTAGTGCTTTAACTTTAACTATTCAACTATCAAAAGTATTGAATGTAATGTTATGTTATGTTATCGGGGCTTGCTACCCAAAACCCTTGGGTAAAATTAAAGCAGGTCACAGGTTTACTATATGTACAACTATCCATGGCTTTTACTTTGCCTCTCATTCATCTCATAGCATCACTTCTAGTAGACTTTCAGAGGGTACTTCACTTAGTCTAATTGATCAGTCTTTCTCAGGTGTTCTTATATTACTTATTGGGGCTTTAACTTTGATTGGTGTTTGAATTAACTAACAGTTACAAGCCTCTAATATTACATTCAATACTATTCTGTTCACTCCTCCGTTGCAGATACAATAAAGAACAGATCGGCCCAACGGTTAGCAGCTACTATCTTTTCTTGCTCATCTCACATATGCATCACTTCTAGGACGTCAGAGAGTACTTCACTTAGTCTATTTATTGTTATCATCAGCCTCTCTACTATACTATAGGTTGCTATTGGGGCTTGGTACCCAAAACCTCGGGTGGGGAAGATAATGATATCTCCCCCCTAAATGTTGTCCTGGCTCCCCCTTGCCGTAGCATATGTGTTGTACCTCTTCAATCTCTAGTTGTGAGCAAGCCCTAGTCTTGCCCTGACTGGGAATCGAACCCCTGATCTCCTGCACCAAAGTCAGTAGACTTACCGCTGTGCCAAACCTGCCGACAGAGGTAGAGTTAAACGGAAGTTCTAAATATGGAGAGAGAATGGGGGAGAAAAAAAAGACATAACAAGCCCTGGCCTTGCCCTGACTGGGAATCGAACCCCTGATCTCCTGCAGCAAAGTCAGCGGACTTAGCGCTGTACCAAACCTGCCTACAGATATACAGTTAAACGGAAGTTCTAAATATGGAGAGAGAATGGGGGAGAGAAAAAAAAAGACATAACAAACCCTGTCCTTGCCCTGACTGGGAATCGAACCCCTGATCTCCTGTACCCAAGTCAGTGGTGATACCACTGTGCTAAACCTGCCGACAGGTTAAAAAATAGTTAAAAAGCATGATGTTTAATCAGTTTATCAACATCAGCTGTGCATGTAAAAACATACAGAAGAAGAATGAATTGCAAAGCACTGCTACCACTGTGCCAAACCTGCCTACAGAGGTATAGTTAAATGGAGACAACAGTTATTGGGGATGTCGTCACATATTAAACTAGATCTGTAAGCACTTTGTTAAATTTCTCAGATATGCTGAATCAGCATTCCCACTAATAAAGAACAGGATAACAATAGTGTGAATGCTGAATTAGCATTCCCACTAATTAAACAAATTGTGATTACATAGATCCTTTCTCTCTGTGAATTTCTCAATCATCATCAATCCCCATTTGAGCCATAAGTCAAAAGGCATATGTCAGCAAATTCTCCAAAGAAACTAAGTTATTGTTTTGACTGGAGGGGAAAATATCTTACTTTCATAAAGTTTCCTGGGCAAATGTTGGTTAACAGAGGAGTCTCCTCTGTTAACCAACATTTGCTGAGGAAACTGCTTTTGTGTCACACTTGCTTCTTTGTGTATTGAAACCTTAATGATTATATCTGTGTTGATATACTTGTATGTGCTTTGTATGTGGAAAGCCATGCATACTGTATATGTAGTATACAAAGTAGAGCTTGGTGTGACTAGAAGTATAATGGAAATATATTAACATGCTAGATAAATATACACCATAGATAAATGATAAAGAGGATTCATAGTGCATATATTTCCAGAGGGAATTCACTTCTCTTCTATGTCACAGACATATTAATCACCTCCGGGAGGGAGAGTGACAGCATGATAGTTTCATGAATTAATAAAACTCTTGCTATACAACAAAGCCTTCCGGTTAATCCAAATAAGGTCATAACTCAGTTGCGTTTGTTTGCAAGAAGTCATGTACTACACGCTACACACACACACACACACACACATATACACACAAAAAGCAGCTACCACTGCTCTATTGCAGCATTTTTCACTGAGGAGATAGCACAGTGTTAATACTTATTATTCAGAAACAGTGGGGAGGTGTCGAGCTCAGCGGTCTACCCATTTTGTAATAAACAGCCCACTGCTGAGCTAAATCATATCATAGTGACTGTGTGTGTGTGTGTGTGTGTCTATCAGTGCATGTGTTCGCATTAAAGAAACACACCAGGCAAAGAAGGCAAAGTGAGAACAAACAAAGTTGGGTTTTTACTATTTAAAGTGAAACAATTCAGTTGCATAATTGGATTCATGTCCTGTCTTAGCGGATTAAAAAACATGAACACATCTTTAATTTTAAATGGTGAACACTGTGAACTTTGAGTGCCGAGTTTCTTGTGCTACTGGGAAGGAACAGCAAGAACAAAATGATGAAACACTTCATTTGCAATTGTTCCCACAGATGGAAGCTGCACACTGCAAGGTGAGGGGGAGAAAGTGAAACTCTGAACCAATTCAGCCCAGAACAAAAAGTGCACTTTTAAAGAACAGTCAACATTTGGAAAACTATCATGACTAATAATAAGTTAGTGCACTGGAATTTGTGAACATGTGACAGTCATCCATAATTTAATCAATGACCAATTAAACAAATCTACACATTATTTGTGCATTTTTTATTTTACTTTATTTGTTTTATTATAGGTTTACCCAACATGGTGCATTGCATACATATGGTTGTGCTTTTATGCAGTGATCATTAGATCAGGTCCAGTTATTTATTCAAACTTTGAATTTATGTTTTTGAGAATATTTATCAACCACAGTCAGTCACAATTCTTACACGCTGCTTTAATGATATAACATCTGCATTAGAAACAAACAGAGTTTATAATCACCGCTGTACACGGTGTTACAAAAGAAAAAGTTTTTCTAGTAAGTAAGTCTCTGTGTTTCCATCTCTTTAGCAGACAAAACAAGTTCTGGAGCTCTGTGCTTACAGTAAGAAAAAAGTGGAAACACGCTTCTTCAGAAGGCATATTTATGTTGCCACAGGCAGTCAAATAGGTCAGTCAATCATTGTGCCGTCACTCTTTTGGTAAGCATATACTCAATAATTACTTTCTGACTGCCAGATAATCCTGATTGCGAACAGGTTAGTGATAAGGTAGGATGTCAGCTGTCATCATCTACATTCAAGACTTTAACCGCTAATTTGAATTAATCAACTTAATATGTGTTGCATTTTGTGGGGAAAATGTATTGTTCAGTGTTAACTGAGTGCAGTATGTCATTTAAGAGGCATACTGCTGTGCTGTTATACTGGAAACACTCAGCATCAATTTAATTAGTTGCCATTACCACAATTTCTCCAAGATTACAGTGATTCTATATTTTAGTGATCTATATTTCATTCCCAGCTAAATGAGGAGACGTTTAAAAAATCTGATCTGGCAGAATCTAAATTGCAATCATGGAGATTTAAGTAGGTTAATCAATTTTATGTGCGAGTTGCGTGTGAATGGGATTCAGCTCTTACAGTTTGTTATTACACTTATAGAAAATGTATTTACTGTATATTTTTGAGTTATAGTAATTTCTCTCTGTTGGAATGAAAAAGGGAATCAAAGGTTATCATGGAGGAATATTAAGTAACAACAGATTGGTTGACAATGGCTGAATGACATGGCAGCAGAAGGTTCCTTTCAGGGTACGGCAGTACTTTCTCGCAATATGTAACATTAGCAATGATTTCTTAGCAACACCATGGCAACAGCATAAAAGCTGGACTCCTGCTATCTCACTCACAAGCAGGGGGTCTATTGACAGAGGCGGCAGCATTTAGTCAGCTCAACGAGGATGTGACATGCTAATCCCTCCTGGTCTGCAGCATCTGCTTAATACTGACCCATGTCCCGATGCACTGGCAGCAGCCCCTGCCATAACATCTGTTTAAAGGTGACCCTGACCCCTGTGTAGTACCTCGGTGTAAAGTCGTACCTTCCTCTCGACATAGATCATTACCTCTGGCCAAACCACAGGGGGTAGCGTGCGTGAATTGAGAAGCATGTGGAGTCAGAGCTCAGTGAAAAACATCTGGTTCATCATGACACTTTTGCCCCCGACCTCTGATAGAGCTACAACTTTTTCAACCCTTTTTCATTCTTACAGATGGGTTGAGTGTGCCTGCTAGGTCTCTATGCAAGGTGAAATGATTGTTTTAATATAATGAGTTTCGGAACTGTACCGTGACTTTAAAATGTCCTGCAGCTGTCTTTCTTCATACTTCCAGGGAGTTTTTAAAGTAGGTCAGAATTTAAATATCATATTATATGAGGTCACATTTCTGTATTTCCATGACACCAAAAGAGGCTCTCTATAGCTCCTGTTGTATCATTCAAATCTGTGTCAACATGTGTTCAGAATTTAAAGAAAGAAATCTGATCACAATGCAAACTAACACAACCACTGTTGAACATATGATAACAAGGTAGGCAAAGTCCAAATCTTATGTATGATTGCATGGTTATAGTGGCACTGATATGATAAAAGTAACCATGATAGAGTTTGAGACTATTTAGGTTAAGAGTTGATTAAAGGCATTCAGGAAATTAGATATGGTATTGGAAAAAAATATTGAAAACAACTTCATAAGGCCTGAATATAGAAGACATCTGACCAATAAAAAGTGAAAGTAGAACTCTTAACTCTGGTTGTACGACGAAGCTTTGAGGTAAGAATGTATGAAACATGGTATAGTTCAGACCACAAACATATGGTATTTTCTCCAATGGAGTGATTGATAATAACATATCATTATTTATGATATTGTAAATAAAATTCAAAACACAAAGTTCAGTGAGAATGGCTTATGTTTGTTCGTGTCCTACAACGAAGAACAAAGGGTAGAGACAGTGAAAGGGAATGACTCTGCTAGACCAAAAGAAGCAATGCTTTTTGGTTTGTACTTGCAGCAATTACATAACACAAGCTGTCAGCTCTGATAGTAAGTTGTGTGTCTCTGTATGCGTTCATCTGTACAGGAAACTATAAATAAACTATCAAAACTCTTCAGCTATTTAATGAGGCACCATCATTCAGACCACCCGAGTGCGCGTGCGCACACACACACACACACACACACACACACACACACACACACACACACACACACACACACCCTGACTGCAGCAAAACTCTCATTTAGCACTGCTTTCTCATCACTTGGAGCTGTGCCCTAAAATGCACAGTCTGGAATGGACAAACCTGAGGCCTTTTATATCCTCCATTAGTTGTGCAGCAGATATAAATTAGCAGGATCACTGCAGCCGTGGCAACATCCAGCCAAAGGCCGACTAATGCTTTGCAATCCTCCATAAAGCTCACATTCCACCATGATATACTTGTACTACCCAGGGTGTCTCGCGTAAAAAGAACTTCATTTCAGGCATTTGGACAGACATACACTGATGTTTTGGCTCTGTGCTGTTATTACTTTAGATTTGAAACAACACAGCTGCCATTAGTTTCATGTCCAGACTGTCAACTTTAATGGATATGTTCACCCACATGAAATGAGCAGTTGGAAAACTTCTGTCACATTTTGTCAACCCAGTGCCACTGCACCAAAAGCTGTGCAGATTTTCATAACAAAAAGATCAGCTAATAAAATAAAATAAAATAAAGCTGGTAAGCCTATTTTTAGACAGAAATGTGTTAACAGCAAAATGAAATCCTATGCTTTAATCTTTTACAATTGTGCTCAGATTAAAAAAAAACTAAAAACTTTTTATGGCATGTTGAGGGACCTACTCATCTACTCATTGACCTTCCTGAATAGGTAATATCACAGACTCAAAGTTCTACCAATTTTGTGATGGCTATCGTATCACACTTCAACCTTCACCTCACAAAAGTGGGCTCACAATAGTTATTGTTTTGTTTTGTCTGCATAACGTTTTATACTCTGAAAGTCAAACAGCTCCAATTCCAAAACATGCTGCAAACTCCCTCTCTTTCACACAGTAAATAAGGCACAATAACTCATTTGGGTTGACGCTGACTCCATGAGACTCTTAAACCTTTAAACTACTGTATCTCTGGAATTCATTTTATTTTGTTTTCACAACATATGAAAGATGTCTGTTCACCGCATGTCTCTCTGACATGGGGTGGACTGTATCTGTAAAACGTCTTAACTGGAGGCCACTTGCCTGGTCACCTCTGGTCTTTGGCCTGAACTTCAGAAAAGTCAAAGAGGTGTTGCTTGAGGATCTTAGTGTGTTCACGGGTTTATGTGGGGAAAATTCCCTCAAAGCAAAGCTTGTAGACATCAAAACCTTTTTTCTGCACAAATTCTCTCTGATGGCATCTTGAAGCACAGAAAACAGGTCATAGAGTGTGTGTGTGTGTGTGTGTGTGTGTGTCTGGACTATGTGTGAGTGTGTTTGTGGCTACATGTGGTCAGCACAATTATTGAACATCAAAGGCTACTAACATTTCTGCTATCATCTCTGATCCATCCCTCCAAAGTGAGTCATCCTGCAAAGTAAACGGAGATCTGGCTACACAGGATGCTGCAGAGGAGGAAGGAGAGGAGGGATGAAAAGGGAACTGAAGATGAGTTAAGGGGCCTGTGTTGAGGGCAGGTGATTTAATAGAGGAAAGCGAATAAGGAAAAGATTGGGATTGATGGAGGGATGGAACGAAGTGGCTCTGACTGGAGGAGTGAAAGGAGGCGACCAGAAATCTGGGCAAGTGAATCCGCATCATAAAGAAGAGGAATGTATTTGCATATGGAGCGGCTGATACCTTCGAGACAGCTCCAGCTCTCACAGCTGGCAGACTGACAGCACTGGGCAGGTGTGAGGCTCGGCACTGTGGCACATTCAGAAAGTGACACTTAACGAGAGTTGTGTGTGTGTGTTTGTGTGTGTCCATGTGTGTGGAGGGGGCACCATTCATCTTAAACAGCCCTTTGTGCAGCAGCCTTCAAAAATAGAGACATACTGTATCAGTTCTCTCTCTTTTCCCCAGCACATTCATCTGCGTCCTTCTTTCTAATTGCAGTTCCCTTCTCTACAATTTCCTGTTCTTTCTCTCCCAATGTTCAACCAAGGGGCAGGAGAGTTTTATCGACTGAACAGTGAACATTCATGCAGTTTCATTATATGAAAACCTGAGGTATATGTCTGTGCTGATGACTGATTTTAGGACTTATTTCATTATCGTTGGATCTCAGCTTTACATCAAAAATGTCCTACATGACCATGTTTAACTTATCACTGTTGCTTGGCCAAGAGGTGGGCTATTCTTCATTCTGAGCAACAGTATTGCACCGACAAACCTAAATGAATGCATCAATCAATATCTCCTCTTTGCTTCCCATCCTGCTTTATTCCCTTGTCATTTCACTGGTGGCGACAAAGCAGCAAATTTTAAACAAGCAGCACACAATTGGCAAGTTAAGGGCAATATATTTTGTCATCTTTCTTCAATTTAATGTAAGACTTCTGTATTCGGATTTGCTCTGGGGCTTTTTGAATAACTGTCAAATTATCAGCGAATCCCTTTGTAACCAGACACATTCGAGGTCATTCCTTATATATTTGAGTGTTGAGCCAAAATCACCAGTTGTTTCCTTTTGTGAATAGGATACAGAGTAATGGCTTAGAATCTTAGGCTTTCAGTGAAACTACTTTGTCTTCTTTTCACTGAGAAACGTGTTGACAAATCCAATATTTATCGCATAAAGCAAAATAACCGAGAGCAAGAAAAGAAAAATAAGATTTCAGAAAGCTTGTATTTGCAGAAAGTCTAAACTGTAGCTGTGAGGCTTTTGGGTTTCTCAATAATGAGTTTGAAGAATTAAATTGTTGCGTTCTGAAGAGATGAATGTGTTTACTTTTTTGGATTTTTTTGGATAATATGGTTATGGATATAACTGCAACATACACTTTAACATTACATTTAGGGTGTGATTGGCCATGAAGCATGATGTTGACAAGGTGTTGAATATAGGCGTACAAAAATACAGTGGCAGGTTTGGGTTTTGTGACAGCTCAGTGGACTATGTTGCATGCTATTCATTCATTGCATGGCTTCAAATCCATTGTTGCCTGTCATCCCACCTGTCTCTTCCATCTGTCCTGTTATTCTTCTCCGCCATCTGATGGAACTGGAATACTATAAACTAAAAACTTTCAGCAAATTTTGAAAAGTTTTAACTTAATTTTTGCAAACAAACACTTTGGAAATCGTTGGCTGCAAAATCTGCTTGACAAATTCAAGTCAAGCAACTCAATTCACAAAACTGCTCTGATTGATTGAGTGGTAACTAAGGTTTTCAATGACCCCTCACTTTTCATCAGGAGAAGAATCACACCTCAGCTGTAGAAATGCAACCCTCTCGGCAGCATTTATTCCTGACAGGTGGGCTGATTGCAGCTGCTTTCTTCGGTCTAACATGACGTCTTATTGCCATTACTTAATTCCCCCCTCACTCATCATCCTCTGACTCACTGAAAAGGTGGATACCTTTCTCTCCTGTCTATCAGGCTCAGTTGCATCCACGCATTTTCTCAGTCTCTCCCTTTTCATATTCTTATATCCCTCTTCATGTGCTCCATCTTTCCTTACATTTATGCACATCCTTCACTCTCTTGATGCTGTGACAGAACTTTACCACCACCAACCATTGCCATATCCCAAGCCAATACCATAAATCTGACCACAAGTTCTAAAGGCTTTTGCAAGTTAATACATATAGATCTTATTATTGCACTATAATACAATGCATGCTGTTTCAGTTTCAGAGATTTACTGTGACACATTTTGAAACCTAAAGCTGTAAGAAAGCTGTGAGAATTCATGAAGTGACCCTGGACAGAAACTTTAAGAAGTCATCTCCTCCAAGTTTTGTCCCCCTTTACCTCTCACATTTCAGAGTCTGCAAGTAGCAGCAGCATGGACTGTAATGTCAAAATGAATCATAGGTTTTCCTCATTCTTTTCAATTACTTTTCCCTACATCACTCTTTCCTGATTTACTGGGACTCATTTTAAAATTCTTATACTGTATATCACAGGTAGAGCTGTTTTTGCAGGTAAAGACCGTTGACTAATACAGAAAAAGACCGCTCAGACAGCTGAAAGACTCCACATGACACACTGAATAGCATCATTACACCACCACCACCACCACCACAGCGTGCAGATAGTGGAGCTAAAATGCAACATGAATTATTCTTGTTAATAAAAATTCATGAACATGTGTCTGTGCATGTGTTTGCTTGTGTGTGTGTGTGTGTGTGTGTGTATGTGTGTGTGTGTGTGTGTGTGTGTGCGTGTGTGAATAAATTCTCACAATGATTCTCACAGAGCCAGTCTGGAGCAGTATTTATAGTGCATCATGCTTATGTGCTTATCTCTCAGTTCAGAAATACTGAGGTAATAGGCTTTCAGAATGAAAAAAGATGATAAAAAAGAAAAATAGAATCAGGCTTATACAGATGTTTTTGGCAACTATTTATTCAACAATTTTTATTTCATACATGAGAACAAACCTCTAAATTAAATATAATAAATCCCACAGACAATGGGAGAAAAACACCTCCATTACGGTGCTATATATCGAATCAAGCCCTCTCAGTACAGCTTGATATGAAATCCCTTATTTCACCAGGTACATCAGAAGCTGAACTAACATGTGTCTAGCTCTAATCCTGATCTTAAATGTGGATATTTTGAATTTCGTGAGTGATAGTGTGTTACAATTCCTTCCATCTAAATACTGATATACATAAAGATGTGTGTTGCTAAAGGAAAACATTATGATAGAGGACAAAAGCAACTGTGTTAATATCATAAGCTAAAATTAGATAACATTGTGTATAAACACAACTTCTATCATTGTCGAAACTCATGGTTATTTGCAACATATTTCTAAATGTCTGTACTTCAAGTCAGTGATCATATAAAAAAAAAATACTATCCCAATGACAGCAAGATGACAGAATTACTGAAGAATCACTGAATAATTTTATTAACATTGTGATAATCTTAAAGTCAACAAAATACATGGTGTCAGCATTCAGGGACTAGCAGAGTGAGAAGTGCTCACAAGTCCCCGTTTTAAGACAGAAACCAAAGAGAACAAAACCAAAAAAAAATCTCTAAATAAAATATATTCCTGAGATGCAAAACAAAAGAAACAGACATAATCAAAAGAAGAAAAAAAAAAAAGATCAAAACATCACTACATGCGATTGTGTCACATGTCGCTGTCATCACTGTGACAATATGGAGATTGGGCTGATTGATTCTAGTGTCAATATTGCAGAGGAACAAAGAAGTGCACTGAAGCCAAACTGTACAGCAAAGACATATAAAGGGTCAGAGGAGGAGAGACTGGACTGGACCATGTCATGCTATTATCACTGTGGAGAACAAAACCATGAAAACCATGAGTTAAAACAAAATTTAAACCAATACTGTTAAAAAAAAGAAGTGTTTTAAACAGATTGTGACTCAAAGTGGCCATTACCTTCTTGTTAATCCCTTTTTAATCAGGGATTCAGAGTTGATATTTTTAGTTGATATGGGCCTCTAATTTCCTGAAACTGGAGACAATTACTAATGCAAACCTTGGGCCAAATGCACGAGTGTGTGCCTGACTGACTGCAATATTCTGTGACCAGAGGTGCTCCTGGGGCATAGCAGTGCAGTGAAAAGGCTATAGCGGCATGAATACATAATGCGGTGTCAGCAGGTGGAGTTTGGACAAGCTTCAATAATCACCAATCACATCAGCCCGTCTCATCCCTCTTTAAAAGAAGCAGACAGGCAGGAGGAGGGTTAAGAAGCAAACTGGAGGTGAGGAGTTGCAAGGCACAAATAAACAGCTCCCCAAATATGCGTCCAAGGATGTTCTGATGTCCCTTTTTTGAGTTGAATTTACATTTCAGGATACACTGAAATCTTGTGATATGATGTTATTTTACGAGGTAATGATATCAGTGCACTAATATCATTACCTTGTAATATACTGTCAACATCGACAGTATCTTGTAGTATAATAAAATGCGTTTCAATTATAACTGTCTGTCGCCTATTACAGGTTTAATCACCTGAAAGGGAACAATCCTACAATCTACCAACAGTTGTGAATGACAATCCTGCTAGAAATCACCCATTAATTGAACCCATTGCAGAGGCAAAACTCATGCATACATGAAAGTTTTTTTTTGTGATTTTGTACAGGTCTGTATGTGCCACCACACACACAAAATTTACAAAATTGTGCGAAATTACAGGCCAAAATTACTGCCAGTATTGCACTGCCTGATCTGCATAAACACATAACCTCAGCTGCACCACTCCCACCTTCAGTCAAAGAAAGTGGGTTCATTCGGAGCCAGGAAATTACCAAACAGAGACAAGTCTAAAAAATGGACTTGAGCCCAGTGAAAATGGCACTGTGACTACTTTAGCACTCTTGCCGCCAGGATGAAATTAGAGGCCCATGATGTGGTGGATATTAACCGAACGGATATATGTTGGAAAGCAAGGAGGCAGCAAGTTTAAAGCTTAGTTTCAACCGACAACGAAAAAGAAATACAACTAATATCTAACCCCAAGTTGTAACAGAGCTACAGTTGATTCTATCATAGTAAAATAGTGCATGATGGTATGTGCCAGGCTGTTAGGATAACAAATTAAAAAAGATTCAGGTTTGGTCTAACTATCATAAAAAGCCGTTTGCACCAAATTAGCTCATTACTGTCATGTCAAAACACATATTTACATGTGGTTTTCAGAAAGAAAAACAAAACACATTTCACCATTTACTGAGAAATTTCCATCAAATTAGTCAGAGTGCATAATTCAGTAAATTTCTAACTCATCACTGTAGACCTGGTTATTTGTGGGTGTTCATTTATAAAACATCCTGTTTCTTCAGGATCAAAAAATTGATTTGACCACTCTCTTATTTCTAAGATGGATACACGGGCGTAAAGCAACAGAAAATTTGACTGACACCGTCATTGAATTAAGACACAATGAGAAGAACTAGATAGAAAAGTCAAAAAAAAAAAAAGAACAAGACATTACATCATGATAAATTTATCTACACACACACACACACACACACACACGATACAGAAAGTTTCTAAAGACCAGAGCCAGTCTAGAACGCTTTAGTCTGGATCAACTGAAGGTTTGTGGTGAGTCTGAAATTTTAAACTGTAAATAGTGGTGTATTGATTGAAGTGCACCAATTGAAGTGGACTGTAAAATATGGAAACTGTGGCAAAGCTTCTACATTTTTAAAATATGTAATAATTATTAGTAATTAGTGTATTTAGTGTAATTAGTGTAAATAATTAGTGTGTTTAAAATGTAATATAAAACCTAAATTCAGGCAAAAACTGAGGTCATCGATCTAATGATCCCCAACTTGTGATTCACTCCAGCAGTGCCTGAGTTATAACACACAGAGAAAGACCTTTCTCGCTGACCTTATTTGCATAATGTTGTAAATTGGCCATTGAATTGGAGACAGCTGGGCCCACTATTTTATTGCCCTTGGTAATAATTTTCTCGCTCTTAGTAGATTAGTGTCTTGCCTTTAAGTCTTCCAGAGGCCACACTGTTTATCGTTCTTTCACAGGAGAGTAAATCAGCCAAATTCCTGCAAACTGATGAAAGAAGAATGGCAGGGATATATGAAAAGAAACTGAAGTTGTTTAATAGGATGTGTTACATTAGTGTTAGTGTGTGAAACGTTCATTGCCTCCAACATGAAGGTAATGTTTCTTTTAACGCATTTTAATTTGATTTGTATTTTAAGGATTTGGTGAAGACGGATGCACATTTTCTTCTATTTCTGTGGACAAAAGCCCAATGTACAGGACAAAATCATTCTTTTTTTTTCAAAATTTGTTTCACCGATTCAGTTTTTCTTTTTTTTTTGTTAATCGCATTTACTACACCAAATCTTTCTGATCTGTAGCACGCCACAAACACAAGGAGCCACTGCTCTCCAAAATTAAGTTACAAACATCCTTTCATTGTGGTTCTCTCTTAAATATCTTCAGTTCAAATAAATTAGACATGAAAAAGAACCAAACAAAAACATGCTAATGTGTATTACCAAAGTTTAGTTTTCACACATTATATACATGCCTTGTGCCAAAACAAAATACATTTGTTTGAAAGTTTTCTAATAAGGATTATGTAATGAAAATTTTAAAAAAGTAAATAGATAAGGTGGCTAATATACAGATTTGAAGGAATATGGGAATCCAGAATTTAACAGCAATTTTCACAATCAACTACATTTTAGCAGACACAATATACAGCAGGGAGCTTAGAACCATTTAAACCAAAAATATTAGAAACATTTTTTTTATAAAAAACATGATTAAGCTTACATTTTCAAAAAGATGGAATCCGGAATTGAATCAAAGACAGCCTTGTCATCTTTCCACTACCCATTTGAATAGACGAACTATTCCCAAGGCAATCTAGTTGTTGGCAAAGGAACACATTTACTCATTCAGACATTTTATTTGTGCTTCTCTATTTGTCTTCAGTTTTTAGTTTTGGAAAGGAGGCCCCTGCAGATCTATGACTCACACACTACTTCCTTTTTTTTTTTTTTTTTTGCTTGAAGACCCCATGAAATGGAAGTTCAGTTCATGGAGAGCGACTCTGACAAAATGGAAATAAGAAGAACAGTTATGCAATTTGAGAAGTGGGAGTGTACAACACGTCGGTGATATCTACAGTTTAACTAAATTGTTAGAAACTGTTAGAGAAATTTGGAGGTGGCAATACAAACCGAAAATGTGATTTTAGTCAAACTGATGTTACCACTATTTGTATAAAGTTATAGTATGATTGTATGCTTATCTATGAGCCAGTGAATGAACAGAAATTCATATACAAAACACTGTGGAAAGCTGCCTGGACCTCAAGCTTACAAGAGGTATCAATGAAAATTACATTACTGAAAGAGTGAGGAAAATTTATTTAACACTACATTTCTTGTACATACTGTAACTGTGTACTTGTTTTTGTCCTGTATTAACTCCTAATGTTTTTATTTTACATTTCACGGGGTCCTTAAGCCTTAACCCGATTCCAATGTGACATAAACAGAAACAAAGTAATTCAAAGTGAAAAGCTAAACTCATTTCAATACAATTTATACACCTTTTAGAGACAGGAGATTGACTCATTCTGTACACCTGAACCCTTCATGTGAATCACAAACTACTGTAAGCTGTCAAGAGGACACTGAAGGTGTTGGTGTTTCGCTAAACTGCAGCCTGGACGGTGCAGGAATATACAGACAAAAATACATAGGGACAGCAGATTTAGCAAATGGTTTTATATACTTGATTGAGTTTATTTGATGGAATGCTTCATCTAGCATCTGTGTGTAGTCTCTGCTCTAAACAATACCACACTACCCTTTATTACCCCTACCCTATTAATGAAAATCATATGATACACTTATCTGACAAACCTTGCTACAGTGTTACACAAAACCTTCTTCTTATCTTACAAGGGTCAACTGTTTAATTACAAGTCTATTTAGAGGGGATGGGGTTGGGGGGAGGTGGGTCATCTAAAAGTACCATATTCAGTGTGATAGACATGTATAAGGCGTAAACAGCAAAGATCTTCATTCAAATAAAAAAAGACGCAATGCATAATCAAAAGCTGTGAGCTAAGCAATGAAATGATGGTCCAGTTAACCATCTACGAAGCATTTACATTGCTACTGACAGACGATACATGAAGGCATTGACAGAAGTTCAATGGCGTCTGTATTTTTAGGCACCGTGTTGATGTGAGATATGATATGTGTTTGTGGACGTGTGTGAACAAAGGGGATATAGTATGCGTTTGGGTGTCTGCTCGGAGGGAGAGAGAGGATGAACTAGGGGTCATGTAAGAAGCAGTCATGGTAGACTTCCAGGCATTCATGTCAAAGATGAGGAAAAATATGAGAGAAGGGACAACTTCGGCAGCAACGGCACACTGCCTGTGAAAACTGGCTGCCAAAAAAAAAAAAAAAGAAAGAAAAGAAAGAAAGAAAGAAATAAAGGACAAGATGTAAATGATAGAAATGGGCTCAACAAAAGGCATTAATAGGAAAACACTTGGGGAACCTCTCTGTCTGTGGACTGCCTGCGGGTTCCTCATTGACATGACGGAGGCAGTGGTCAAAGGTGGAGAAGAAACGGGGAGACAGAGATAGAGAAAAAGAGATACAGAGATTGAAAGAGGGAAAGGGAAAGTAGAGAGCTGCACAGCTCCCTCTGCAGTCTAAATGAAGTATTCTTTCTTTTCTTCTGCATGTGCATGGTTGCCCTCAGCGTTGATGATGGCTGTGTCGGCGTCGGGCGCATCGTCTGCTCCTTTGGCCTCGTTTGTCAAGTATGTTCCTGAGGAAACGAAAATCAAACCTATATCAAGGAAAACAAATACCGAGCAGCCCTGCATGGTGTTTTCTGCCTGAGGCGAAAAACACATCTGAAGACAACATCAGTAATGCTACATAATTTATATGCACAATCATGAGAAGCAAGGATAGTAGAAGATATGTAAATACAGCAGAGAGTAAGTGTGTAAACCCCCTGCATCAACAAACGCCTTTATTGTTCTCAATGGTGGCAGTCAACGCTTAAAAGTTAGAAATCCAAATAATGTGATGCAGCTCTCAGTTTTAACTCAAGAACTCAATTTTGTAGCATCGGTGTTGGAAACTGACCATTAACTTTTGAACCCTCTGCTTTTTTGCTTTACAGTCACTATATGTATTACCTAGTCATATATTATTATTTTCAAAATAACCCTACATGTTTTAGGACAGGTTTTATGATTTTTTTTTAATGCAATTTAGAATTGTTTGAGTTTTTTCATCTGTGTGTCCACAGGTTTTCAACACAGGGCAAATATCTGTACATGAATGGACAGAGGAGAGTGTCAGTGTTCCAGGAATATAACAACTATGTTGATGGAACACTGAGCCTTAGTTATTATTAATGGTTTTTGACACTTTAATTCTTTGTCTTATTTCTATTTGGGGGATACAAATGCTCTAAGTTTTGGAACTACAATTCCCATAATATTTTGGGGGATATAAACAGGAAGTATAATGTCACTATGGATTCAGTGAGTTACACTGTGGGCTACAACTTGAGCACCATGACAAGTATGACGAATTAGCTATTAGCAGTTCATGTTTACAATGTATCACTGGATTACTTTGGTACTGAAGAAAACTTAAAAACCTGGTGATTCTCAGGCATGTTCTGGAGTTGTAAGGAGCACTTTTTCTCTATGATTTATAAGATTAGTTATGGTCTTTGAAGATAATGACGTCCTCGGAACGTGTAAGTCCCACTGAATCAAATTAAAATAATGCAATCTGTGACGCAAAATGCAGCAATCAGTGACAAGGGATTAAAGTAAAATTATGTCATAGCCCTCCCACTCTCCCCAATAAAATATTAATATTCTAGATAAATACAATAACATTTCTGGATTGTTTTTGAAAAATAGAAAAAATAATAACCCAATGAGTCTTGTGTGTACACTAGTGGCATCATACTATGTGTGCAGGACTTAAGCCCTCATTCTTTTGTTCTCCACTGCAGGTATATTGTACACTTGTAACTTGGGGAAGGACTGAGGTCCACTGGGACAAGTAGGACATGCTTCACTAGTTCAATGAGCCTTGAGAGACTCAGGTCTGGTCCACTGTGGTTTTACCTTTATGCCTGGCCAGGTATCTTCCCAGAACAATGATTAAACACAAGGTGACAAAGACCACTACAGCCACCACTCCTCCGATCAAGGCGTGATCAGTGCCGTGCTGCCCCACAGCGTTGGGATCTGAGGAAAGACAGAGAGAGAAACAAAGAGAGCAGATGAAGGCGCTGGTTGGTGAGGTGAGGGAGTGAGGGCAGAGGAACAGCAAAAGACAGTCAATACAAAACAGGGCAAGGAGGAAAAAGAAGATTATTTCCAGCTTGTTCCTGCTCTAATGAGTTGCTGTCATTCCTCTCTCCCTTCACATCGCACAGTCAGAGCAGAGCTGCCTAGCTCTCTGCGAATAATAAAATGGAGAGAGAGAGGAAGAGAGACGGACACGACATTGACACAAAGAGCAGCTACGGGCAGACACACATTCGCCCTGCAAAATGAAGGAAAAAGAGAATGAAAGAGGGACTCGGAAAAAAGAAGTGAATAATTCAGGATCACCCCCACGTTGCCGCAGGAGTCCCCAACATGCAAACCAGGGCAGCAGTGGTAGAGTAGTACACAGTAAATAAATCATCACACAGAAAATAAAAAGGAGAGATCAATCTTTTTCTGTTTCTTGGCGAGGAAGGATTGTTGTTAGGAAAATGAATTGGGTGTTAGAGAGTTGCTACACGTCCTGTTGGAAAAGCAGTCAAAATGATAGCGGAGTCATGAAAGAGTGAAGAATCTGCATGATGAGGCTGTTCACGCCTCATGCAAAAACCCATCAAAGGTTTCCCTTGACTTCAACAATAGCTTATTTCCTTTATTCACCTCAACTTCCTTTTTTCACAAAGTCTGGCTTGCAGGCTATTCAAGGTAAGAGTAAGGACGTGACACTGTTGGCGTCCACTGTAGGTGAATCAAAAAAAGTATGACAGTGACAGCGGTGGGGGAGATGGGTAACGGAATAGCCTGTATTATTCATATCAGTCCATGACAGCTGAGAAATTAGCACTCATCTCATTATCCTTCGGCGAGTACCAGGGCATGCCATATACAACCCTGTCACTTTGTGTGTGTATGTGGGCTCATGATAGCCAAAATATGACAATGTCAGAGCAGGGTAAGCAGTGATAGAAGGGTGGTTTAGACACACAGCACACGTTGTATATTGATACTGTTTCTCTTCAGTATTCTCCTTTTCTTTCTGTGTCCGCCCATGTGGCCAAATTGAACAGCTGGCTTGCTCTCGCTCCATAACTCTCCATGGTCTGAGTGACCAGGCCGTCACACTTCACTGCCTCCCAGCGGACAAACACACATTCATAGCGACACACACACTCATACACACAGACGTGCGTAGTGCGGTTTCACTGTGCTGCAGTTCTGCTTGGTCAGTGGAGCAGAGAGTAGAGGAATGTTCCCCTGGCACGGCCCAACAGGGCGAGGACTCGGGCGTTTAGTTACACACATGGCTGTCTCTTCACCTCGATCTGTTAGGATGGTGAGTTTTTTTTTTTTTACCATCATACACACTCACTGTCCTACTGCTGCGCTTCAGTTCGGCTGTTACAACCCAGTGCAGGCACAAACAAGCCACGACCATACGGCCGTATGTCAGCCTATGTCAGTACTACACACTTTGGCCATGCGATATGCTGGTGTCATGTCCAAGAGGTTGGGCTGTAAGTCAAAGCCCTTGACACATCCAGAACATGTTGTCTGGTCCTGCTGCTACTGCTTCACTTTCTTAAAGCAATACTCTCACTGAAAATCTGTCTTCTGAGTAAAATTGAAAGGTTGCTCTAAGCTTGTAGCTTGCTCCTTCGTAGAGGTTTGTATAGAATACAAAGGCAAAATTTGTATCAAAGGTATCAATATATCCTGTAGGATAATCTTTTTCACTGTTGTTTTGAACGTTCAGTATGTTCCAAACACTAAATATACTATTTACGATACATTCTATTGCCTCCTGATAGCTCCAAAGCTCCACCAGTAGTAGTATATTTTGTGATTTACTGGCAAAGTGGCATTTGTTTGCCACAAACTGTGCATACGGATCAATGGTGGGGAAGCTGATTATGCTGCAGTAGTGGTTTGAAAAGTTTCTATGGATGTTTTGATGCTTTTTTTTTTTTTTTAGCCATGACTCTGCATCGCAATTTTTCAGCTACTGTGAATACAGGCTGACTACACCAATCGTCTGCAAGGATCTAGCTACACAATTTAAGGAGGGACACCACTAATTTTACCCATCTAAGTCTGTTAAAAGGTCTACTACTAGGTTTAAAGGAGTACTATGTGTATGAAGTCTGATAAATCGCCTCAAGTGATGTCACTTGAGTCAGTGACGGTTGGTTCTGGAGACTACAAGTGTGAAAACGAAAAAAATCTGGGGGTGTGGAGTTAGAAAGAAGTGAGCTTAACATCATCCCTGTTTAACAGCTCAAGGACACATTAGTCACTGCTAGCATAACACACCCGAATCTCAGACTGAACTGTCGGTGGTCGAGTTGCATTGTGGGTAATGTAGGTGCCAGGTTTTGACAAGGAAGAAGAATCCGTGGAATAAAAAAAAACGATATCTCTGTTTCTGCTTCATCAGTTTTGATCTTATATTTATTATGAGTCTCACAATTAGTTATTATTAGTTATAGGAGTGCAATCAATGCTAAATTAGTGGAGTACTCATTAAAGGCATCTTTCAAGCCATCTTGAGTATTTGATACTCAAGATTAGATTTTAAGTGAAGTATTTCATTAACTTGATACTCATGAAACAACAGAGGCCTGTGACATAAATTCATCATAACTTACAATGTGTAAATATTTTTCATGTGAGTGCCTTCAATACATGGTTCATCTATTGTGTTCTTACATATTCTGTTCTAGTCCACTGCTACTCACGAAAGGAGAGAAATACAGCAAGGGCGAATGAAGACACAGAGAAAGGAAATGAAAAAAATAGAGATTGATGGACAGGAAAAGGCTGAAATTTCAGCTGGAGCAAGATGGGAAAGGAAAGTCGACAAGGAGGAGAGGGATCTAGAGAGGAGGGTTATACATTTTTATGGCTCCAAAACACATTATCTTTTAATAAGGGCACATACATTCTTCTCTGTGTGATTTAATATGAGAGCGTGGCAGAGCAAACTCCTCTTTTAATATTTATAACACTCTCCTTGTTGCCTGGCCTTGCGAGTTGGGCTTGTTTAATAAATTAAAGGGGTTCAGGGCTTCTGTGAGCCACTGTTTGGCCGGACTGAACCAAAAGTGTTACTCTTAAACCGCCCTACTAACTCCTCATCTGATCTGTTTCATTGATACTGGCTCCATATGGGGTTACTGTGAAAGGATATGTGATAGTGATACTGTGTGGGTTTCCAAGAGGATGTGTAAAGTCTGGAAATGGAAACAGTATAATTTAGAGTCATATTATCTGGTCAGATTAAATGAAATTAATCATATAATTACATTTCTGGAAGGAATGTGAAGCACTCTGTACAGCAAAATAAAAGCATGTGTGATGGCTGCTGTAAGTTGTTGGTCAAACGCCCAGAACAAATAATGAGCCTACAAGAAACGCCTGCCCCCCTCCTTCAACCAGGTCATCACCTCATTTTTATACCAGCCTGATCTGACCTTAATTGCTGCAAAATCATACATTAAGCGGTGCACTCCCTGAATAAAATGTGTATGAGAAATCAGAAGTGAAGGTGACTGGAATGGCTGAGCAGTTTGAGTACCAAAAGGTTGGTTTGGTTAATTGAAGATGATACTTCACTGTCTATCAGGTAAAAACAAAACAAAACAAAACAAAAACCTTAAGAAGAGCGAGGAGGTTCCTCTTCCAGGATGGACATGAAATATATGTTGTAAAACCAGAGTAGATAATGAAGTGCTGATAACATGCAACCCTACAACTCTGACTTTAGCAGCTTTATTTGGTCCGAACTGACAACATGAAACATATTCCTACTCTAAACTGTGTTGTATCACAGTAGTAAACTCTTGCTAAAAGATTTCAGGTTCAGCAAATTAAACAACTATCATTTTACACTCAGTACACTCATAGCCGCTGAGTACTTAGCACTAAGCTAGTTTACACTTGCTTAGATAGGGCTATTACTGGTAACAAACAGGCAAGATCTATTTAGAGTAGGTGATCAGTCAAAGATTTGTCAAAGATTGTTTGTTAAATGGGTAATTTACTGTATGTCTGTATGTAATGTGTGTACTTCTCATTCTTCAAACACCATACTGGCCGTGAATGTCTTAAGAACTTCACAGGAGATGTTTGCCATTCTGTAAAGCATTGTTACAGCATCTCTTGGGCCTGGCACTATACCATCCTCTGCACTGCCTTTCATCTAAAGTCATCACTTAAATTAACAATCTCAACTGATCAGACACAGCATCAGCATGCAGCTCAAATGGCCTACTGTAGCTTGACATACATCTCTCTCTCTTTCTCTTCCCCCCTTGGTATTAAATATGTTAATATTAAAATTCATCCCCTACAGGCATCTTTTTCTTCTTTTGGATTACACGTTTCCTCTTTCTATCTTAGAATATCTCTGTGAAGCAATGGTTTCAGCTGCTCAGATCAATAAAGCAGCAGCTAGCTTACGCATGGGCTTATAGAGCTGCAGTGTCCTTGTGTCTGTGTTGTGGGTCAGGGAATCTTTGAGTTTGTGTGTGTGAGCATCATTGCGCTAAAATAGACAATATTAATTTGCATAAACAGGAACTCACATTCATGGGAAACACTGAAAAATGTTTGGAAGCCCTGGCAGGTGAAGTGTGACTTTTTGTTTTGTAGTTTTTTGCAGTTAAAATTGTGTTTCTCGCATATTTACAAGATAATGACTCTTACATAAGCTGTAGCATGATTACCTGAAATAAACTGTGACCAAAAATAAGAAACCGAATAAATAATTACCTTTACGACTCGCCTATAATGACTTCCATAGTGTTTGAATACACTGCACACACATAAAGAGACACATTACTCTGCATTAAGTCTGCTGCAGTGATGGTAAGTTAAAGTTCGAGACACAAAAGAAAGAGTGCCTGCAAACACAGAGAAAGTAAAGGAGGGAAAGCGGTGAAAAGTGCCTGCAGACTTCACTTGCTCGATGAGTCAATTATGCTCAACTTTTTGGCTGAGACTGAAAATTCACCAATCTGCATCTAATGCTGTCTCTGCTGCCAAGATAAAAGAGTCCCTGGAGGCTGTAGCAGAGGGCCGAAAGACACATGTGCGTACACTTTTGAATGCATGCACCCATGCATGTGAGAGAGTTAGAAAGACAGAAAAGAGTAGACATTACCAAGACACGTGTGTGTGTGTGTTTGTGTGTGTCCTTGCACATTACTGCTTGCTGGGTCAGAGTGGATTAATTAGATTCTAAAAACAAATTACTTCTGCTAATCATTCAACAAAGCCCACACTTGGACTATCTTGAATATTCAACAACCTCCTTCTCTCTTCTCAGATCACATGAATTCATTAAGTTACATGCAAGAATCAATCTATCAAAGCAGCTCTACATTCAGCAAAATCCACAACCTCTTCAAAACAGCAATAAAATACAACAAAGGAAGAGGCAGGGAGATAACATCAATGTTACACCTGGGGTAACTTAATCATGACTATATTGCTGCTGCTTTTCTGCCATAAACTGCATTATGCTGCTGGTTACTTTGGAAGAATTGTATTGTGTAAGCCAACAGCAGAACAAGAGCAGCAGAAACAGTAGCCCACACAGAAATGAACGATCTCGGAGGAAGCAAGTTGCCACCACAAGCCCACAAGGGAGACAAGAGAAGAAAAATGAACAAAGGGCCAAATAAAACTTCATGTCAACAGTTGAAAATTAGACTGCCTCAACTGTCTGTGTGCATGCGAGTGCTTCTTCAAAATTGCTGAAAGTGTCCCCTGCCATTGAGATTTAATGAATAGAAGGGCTATTACATGTAATTCATAACACTAGCCCCAGGATCTAATGATTTCCCCTTTTCTGTTCTACACTTTATTCCAAATTGTTGCTATAATTCTTCCCCAAAGCAAGTTAATGTGACAGGTCATCAATAATAATTGCCCAGCAATAAGTAGAAAGACCTTTGCATTATGTTTTAATTTCTCCTGTGCTCCTCAGCTTTATGGCGGCGAGCGGAAGAGAAAATAGAGAGAACATGGTCAGTACTGTTCAATTTTTAACCACCCAAAGATGCAACTGGAACCTAGCCTTTCTGGTTTAAGCACAGCAACCCACCAGCTGCCCTGGACACTTGCCCTCAAGAATACGTCTTGTGCTCATCATATGGCCTAACCTGTGCCCTCCATTTAAAACAAGATCAATAGCAATGGAATAAAGCAGTTACACATCCCTCCAAGGGATGAAAATTGTCCCTTCCCTTATTGAGTTTTCACAAAAGGTTTGTCCTCGGTCTAAAGCAGCTTGAATAAGTGAATGTGGGGTTAAAGACATAAAACATTGCCTGTGGAGTGCAACCTGCCCTTTTAATTCCTACATAATAATGTGCAATTTGGCAAAGGCAGATCTCAAAATGGATAACTAGAGTCTTAGATATTTTACACTATGTTGTCATATCAGATTATTGTTTTATTCTGTATGCTTGTATGGACTTCCACACTTCCACTTGTGTTTCGTAGCCTTTTATGTTGCTTTCTGACAGATCTGAATGAGAGCTGAAAAACATTCTGACCAAAGAAAAAGCTAAACAAATGCAAATTTTTAATATGCATGCTAATCTCTTCAAAGTATTTGTAAAACTGATTAGGTGGGTTGTTTATTTCCAATGTTGATTCTCAAAAAAACAAAATCTTAAAATGAGATTACAGATATATAACGATAAAGTACTTTGCATCAGAAACACTGAACACTAGATGCAATAACTCCCAACAGTTTCATCCTCTTGGATGAAACTTCTCATTTAGACAGCGCCTCTGACTGAGACAAATGAACAGCTTTAAGCTATATTTTACTTTGCTGATGGATATGCTACCATCTACCTGATTTTACAGTAACAACATCACATTACACAAATGATATGTGTTCCCCTACTACTGCTTTCAACTCTCATATATCTCAAAATATCTCCAGAGGTAAAACAAAAAGGGTTTTGCATGTTGTTTATGGCAGATGTTTGATTTTCAGACCCAAAGAAAGAAATTCTCAGGTGAAGTCATTACCGTGGCCTAAAACAGACAGCTAATTTAAGATTAGTGGGTTTATGTTTGTGAGGCTGGTTAGCAGTCTCAGCACAGATCAGCTGGCTCAAGTCTCAGGAAGCCAAACAGGGTAAGAGCGGTCCTGTTTTAACGTCTTACTACTCATATGCAGCTTTTCGGCCAGCACTCACTTGAAAAAGGAGAAAGCTTAGACTAATCCTGACTTTTGAACCCTGATCAATCCCTTGCCTCTGCTCTTGAATTCTCCTTGAGTGTGTAGTCACTGCTATCAACTTCAAGAGGAGAACAAAGATCCTTTGTGTTTTGCTTTAGAGTACTAACCATAAAAACCATGACCTTTATGGATTTCCATGGTAACCTCCACTGGTCCCCACTGACAGTTTTCCAGATTTCTAGTATCAATTTAAGACAATTTTGCTATAGCTTCCAAGTTATGGCATACACTTTGATTAAGAGTCTCAAGGTTGTTGGTGCATTTCCTTACTTTTATCTTTTGTTCCTCTCAGGGAACAACTAATGGACCAAAGAAAAGAGAACTTTGACTCTGCAAGGAGGTAGATGGGTATTATTTTAGTTTCTCTGTCTTCTCCACAGGCAGAGACACTAGGCATGAATAATTGCTGTCTTCTCGGCAGTGGGCCCTTTTTCTGCGGCAATATCAGGCTACAGGGGCTGGGGTTGGCCACACGAATGCTGATTATGAGAAGTGAATAGTAAATATTTTAAACACCAAAGAAACCCTTGTGCATGAGTCAACCTTTCAGCTTCACAAGGTCAAAGCTAATTTGCAAGCCATGAAAAAGCATTTGGCAAATTTTAAAGAACTCAGTGGTGATGGGGGAGGGAAGAACGTGCATGTGTGTGTGTTCATGGAAAGGGGGGTCTGATGACATTGCACAGACCTCTGATACTTAGTGAAAGAGTTATTATAGCCATTAACGCTGGCTGGGCTATTGAAGCTGTGCGTGTGTGTGTTGGGCATACCTGCCAGCACTTCATTAATAAAGTGAATCCAAGACTGCAGTTATGCATGAGCCCTGGCATTATACAGTATGGATGAAAAACAGAGGAATCTCTTGCATACCTGTGCACTAGTTACACTCAAAAGGTCAACAACAGTTAGGATTAAAGGCATGGGTTACTGTTTAATTTACATTTCCCATTAGAACCGCTGAGTCTACAGTATAAAATATTTATTCACTAATATTCCTGCGAGGGTAAGTAAATGCTTCCATTAAATGGTGCATTATTGTATTGCCCACTAATACTTACTGTCACCAGTCATATATAAATACTGTTTCTCTCTCACTCTGGGATTGTGCGGGATGATATCGTGTTGGTGAATTAAAGGCTATTTTTGGCACACCTGAAAACAAACACAAACCCCCACACTAATTGCCCTTGGAACTCAATGTTCTCTAAAATCATTCAGGGTTTTCATGGTCAAAAAGCCTGCAATGTTGTGAAACTGAATACAAGAAAGCTCATTATAAAAGAGTTTAGCCTGGAAGGGAGGTTGAGGCCTCCCTCTTACTTCTTCTTCTTCTGCTCTAAGGAATTAATGATGTATCGTCCCATAACAATGGGATGTGTGTGGATGTGGAAAGGTTTAAGGACTAAAGGCAGGTGGTGAATGTTTTGAGATGATCTAATGTACGCAGGATAAGAGAAGATCTATGTTCTTGAGCCAAGAAAATGTTATGATCCAAGGAAAGGTCATGACGATTTGAGTGACATCATGTGCATGCAGTTCTTTGTCTCCAGTTCATGTATGTATCTCAAAGTACTGCTAGAACTGACTAGAGACTGCCTCTAGTCAGTCCTTATCTGTGTAATGCTGATGTTGACTGATTGCTTGCAAGATCTTTATAAGGATTCGAAAATTGTGTCATTCTGGCATTTGATTACCAACTCTCTGCACACAGATGTAGCTAACAGGGCTTATTAAAATCAAGCCCAAAAGACATCACTTGAGAGCACTAATATCACAGGAACTTAATTACAACTAAAGTCTTAACAATGAAAATCTGGGAGACTTAAACTAACAATAGTCAAAGGACAAAAAAATAAAAACTTATAGACTTAGTTCAGCGCTACAGCACTTAATTTGACACTTAATTTGAAACACTCTTCAGATTGTTTCAGCAGAAGAAACTAGTAAATAATTGATACCCAAAGCCACAAATTCACAAACACATCATTTACTAAATTCCTAACTGATTTACTGTAATGATGGAGAAGAAAAATAAATATTGGCATTCATTGTGATTTCTTCATTATTAAATATCCCAAATTAATTCAAATACAGGTTCCACTTACAGCATGATTAAGCTACATGCTTAAGGTGGTGGAGAAAAGTAAGGTGGCTACTTTCACACAGAAGTAAACATGCGTACTCTTAATTAATTACTTCATTAAAATAATTCATTTGACTTTGTTTGTACATTGACATGGGGTATTCATCATACTGTAATCTCAAATGGTCATTACCAATGGCTGCCATAGTACCAAGGATTTTTTAGGCCTTACACTGCAATTAGATTACTATGAACACACAAAGAAATCACTCATGATGTGACTTTTGCTAAATTTGACAGATTTTGGTCATTCTGATTTTTCAAATCTCTAAATCTGACTCAAATTACCTTCAAATATTCAAATGATCAAATATTTTCCAGGGTTTTTAGCCTGGAAAAATAATATTGACGGAGTGGCTATGTTACACTTTAGTAAACAGGTGATCCACGTTTGGTGCATCACGTTCTGTTTACTTTGCGTTGCTCAATGACTGAAGGACTCATACAAATCACAGTACCTGTAACTACTACTACTACTACAACACCTGACATGTGATATCCTTTCAAGCAAAACATATTTTCTCCATCAGTGTCTTAACTCAACCAATAAGCTGTGCTTCTAGAGTCCCTCCTGTGACAATAATCTGTTAATTTGCTTTTTTATTTCATTTTTTAATTTGTATTTATTTATTTTCTTTTTACCACCAACTGCTTATCTCTTCTCTGCCCAAACTGTTGGAAGCCTTAGTTGTGACAGTCTTGTGCTGTTTGGAAAAATCCAACATGCTGATAAAGGGCAAGAGAGGAAAGATGCAAGACTAGTATAAGAAAGATGGCACAACAGAGAAGGGTGCACCTGAAAGAGCTCATGAGATATATAATATGCTATTATTCTGCATACAGGCTATAGTGCTGAACCTACAATGTGTTTTTCATTTGCACAGGAAGACAACTTTATTAAAAAGACAAAACGTTGTAGGGCTGGTACAGCTCCACAGTTGTTTGCTTTCATCCAGAGCTCGTGAAAAGACCTGGTAATAAATCAAGTAGACACATGAAAGCTGATAGTGTAGTATCCTGTGACTGAGGACGCAGTGAAGGAGTCTGATATTTAGATTCCCTGAAGATACACTGAGAGGCTCAGCTCCTCTTGTGTCTCTGCACTACACAAACAGACATCAGAGAAGAATTGAGAAACGCTGATGAGGAATATCCAGCAACGTGTGGAAGCCTATTATCTAACAGGGTCTTCAGAGAGATGTGAGGGTAGAAGAGAAAAAGCAGGTGAGGGAAAATTGAAACAAAAGCTTTGTTAGAAAACAAAGCAGCAGAGGAAAGGTTGAAGGGGAGTCAAGACTCCTGAAGGACTTTAAAGATGGTAATTTAGAGAAAGCAACAGTGATGAGAGGAAATTATTCTGAGTGAATGGGACTGTGGAGCACCATGAAGTTGAGAGGCATGAAGACAGGGAGTAAAGAAGGAGTGTCTTAACAATCAGGCCTTGAAAATCTTGGACAAAAAGCAAATTAGGTATCATCATTGCCACATTTTAAGTAAATACAAGATTTTTAATTATGTAAAGCTTGTGTTTAAATATTTAAATGGACTTGCTCCCCAGCCTTTCTGCAAATACATCAAGAGATTACAGAGCTGCAGCAGATCCACCAGAGTGACAGTTGTAAAGTTCCATTCTGCAAAACATCTTTTGCTCAGACAGCTTTTTCTGTGAAAGCAGCAACGTCCTGCAACGGGCTACCTGATCACTTGAAATTGTCTGCAATCTTCATACTTTTAATAGAGCTACTAAATCCTGGTTAATTTAGCAAGAAACCTGTACTATGTCTACTTTTTAAATGTAATGTTTTTAAATGTGTGCTTTATTGTATCCCGCACTCAGCTGACCTTCTTTTTACCTCACTGTTTTAATCTCTTATTTTCATAAAATACAATGTTAATATGAAAGAAATCATTTTATGTGCTAAATGTATTAGAAATTGTCAGTTTACACAATCATCTTTAAAAAAACAAGTCACATACTTATAAAACCTTTAGAAACTGTGATTAAGATGATATATGAGTGAGCAAGCTCTTTTGCATACAGCCTATCACAGCAGATTAGTTTTAAATTGACATGTCACTCAAAAACTTTGATTGACATATCACTCTACTGTAGAAGACATGGCGCCATGTCAGCATTATTGTTGTAGTGTCGCATGCCAAGAGACTGAATCACTAGATAAACTGCAATTCAACCAAACAATTGTAATTTTAACTTTATCCAAAGCAGGTCTTTGTCCAGCTGCATAAGCCTGTGTGTGATTAAATGTGTAAGTAATTGGGATATTTTACCACTTCCTGTCCAGCTGATAAGGAAGCTAATGTTGGTTAAACAAAGAGAGTCTAACTCTGTCCACTTTGAATTATGAAGGTAAAGCTTAAAATAAATGATAACATAGTCAGTACATTCACTATGAATAAATGTATTATACAGATATCCTTTGGAGATATAGGCTGGAGCAACTATACCCTCCCAGAGGTTTATGATATCCATTCCATCTATCTATTTACTCCTGCTCGTGTGTCGCAGTGATGCCAAAACACCATTTTCCCCAGCCATGTCCTCCAGCTCCTCCTGAAGGAGCCTGAGGCTCTCACAAGCCAGGCGGGATATGCAATCCCTCCAGCATGTTTGGGGTCTGCCCCATGGTCTCCTCCCAGCTGGATGTACCAGAGAGCCTCCATAGAGAGGCTTCCAGTAGCTATCTTGGTCAGATGCCCAAACCATCTTAAATACCTTTACCTTTAAATACAGAGCCAGTTCAATTGGACATGGGGCGTCTTGATCAGATTCTTGAATGCACTCAACTGACTCATTTTAATGCAAACAGACACTGTGCAAATGCAGACAACTTTTACTTCGACTATACAAGACTGGATTACTCATAATAACAGCCCAATCACTTACAGTATATTGTGCCACCAAACAGATACCAAGGGAGACAGAGTCATAAATCTTTTTCAAGCCCACGCATGTCCATGCATGGTTGGATGTACACACTCCCATGAAACCTGCAGTATCCTTGCAAGAGTAAAGAGCTGGTCAAATGGTCAACAACCAGAACACAATCTGCAGTTCTCCTCCTTAATCTGAGGTTTGACAATTGTCCGGAGTCTTCTTTCCAGCACACTAACAGAAGCTTTACTGGGAAGGATGAGCAGTGTAATACTTGGAGAACACTTCCAGTCCTGTTTTTAAAAAATGGGTCCACAGGTGCTGTCCCCAACCTCCACGCAACATTGAAGACGCATGTTAACCAAGATAGCAATCTCACAGTCTCAGGGTAAATCTCAGCCAACTTACATCTTATCACTGCAGGGCTTTTTGACCACCTCAGTTACCTACAGTACACCAGAAGCTTCCCCTACCTGTAAGCCTTCCAACTCTACCCACACTGTGTTGGCAGAGTTCACAAGTCAAATTGCTCCTTTTATCACCTGGCAATATCCACAGTCAAGGTCAGCAGTACTTTTCCCCTGTTGAGAACATCTTTCTGGTGATTACTAGCATCTTCTTGGGTTGCTGCCATCACCAGGGACCTTCTGTCTACAACTTGGAGCAGCTGCCTACACAATGGTCCACTCAAATACTAACCTTGCCCAAGATGCAGCAAGTATTCCTCCATAGGTATCCCTCCATGTCCTATAATAGCTCCTTCCTCACCAGAAAAGTGACATTCAACCTCCAAGGAGCCAGTTTTTGTAGCACAGGGTCAACATACCAAGACTTCCATCTTTGCCTGCCATCTGACTAGCAGCACACCAGCCCATATATATCAATGACACATTAACATTACTCCAGAAAACATGCTTTGTGTGGATGGTTTTAGTGCTGCAGGATGGAGATGTAAATTTAATTTATGCTGCGTATCAGTGATTTTAAAGTTTTAAAGCCATAACCATAACTCTCTGCATGTCGTCATCCTCTGCAGAAATGAGAGATGCCTGAAATTTGAGAAAACCTCAGCATTTTATGCCTCCCCAACATTTCTTTTTGAGCTTTATTAGAGATGGCATCCCATCATTCATATTGTATATTATAATGCTATAAAGGATTATATCAACAGCGTTCATACCCCTCAGAAATAGATTCTCCAAGAACACCAAATAGCAGCAAGATGTCCACGTGGTGGCTGCAATTTTAACTCTCTGAAAAAGAGCTTTTCAAGTCAGAATTCTCTGAGATTTAACACAGCATTAGGAGTCATGATGAGACATCTCCAGTGGCCAGACATTTTCAGTTGGACATGACATTTGCTTCTTTGAGGTTTCAGGGCACAAAAGTACTGAAGTCTTTAAAATGCCAAGGGGACAGTGGATGGAGTATTTAAACAGCCAGACTCTTTTTGAATACAATGACCTGGAGTGTCTTAGAGAGTTAGAAAATCTGAATAATGTCCTTAATGTAAAACAAAACAAGTTAACTTTAATGGACATTTATGTCATTATCCTTAGAAAAGACGTATAGTTTATGTTTACAGCCCTCAAGTGGAAAAAAGGAAAAAAAGGAAGACAAATGCAGTATCAGAAGACAGGGAAGAATGTTGTCCCAGGAAGTACATTTGTCATTAGATATTTTTCCAGTTCTCAGTGTCTCCATGTCTCAGTGTGTCCACACGAGACAGCAACACTGACGTTTGAGGCAGTGAAGTAGCTCAGAGAGAAGTAATTGGACAGTGGAAAGTAACAGGGAAGTGGGAATATACAGTTGCATGCTGAGGGGGCTGTGGAGATGCGTGGCGTGGTACTGTACCTCTGTTGCCAGTGACTGTGGGGTCTGAGGCGTGGGTGCCTAATAGAGCAGTAGGATCTGGAGGGATGGGATGTAGGGGGGGAGTGGTGGATGGAGGCAGGGTTGTGGGGACGTCTGGTGGAGGGGACAGACAGACACATATACACAGAAACAATACAAGAACAACAAAAAATGAATTCACATGGGGGTAGTTAGATATTTTAAAAGAGCAACACAAACTGGTGTAAGGCAAAACATTCTATAGAGATGGGAAACAAAAAAGGACAACGTTATGACACAATTCAAAGCACAAACACAAGATTGTTGAAAACATGCACTTTCTAAAATGCAATAATGAATTAATGTTGATGCAAAGCTACTACAGAACATACAGTGGGGCAAAAAAGTATTTAGTCAGCCACCAATTGTGCAAGTTCTCCCACTTAAAAAGATGAGAGGTCT
>LKNJ01003139.1:63993-95685 GCA_002120245.1 Maccullochella peelii | reverse complement strand
ACAGTAAAACCTTCATTGATTACTCTTTAAAATGATTCATCACCATGATTTGTTATCTGTACTAACTTTTAACATAAGTTTATACTAACCTGACCTTTCTGACTTGACCTTAGCATTTTAGCATTACATATAAAAAATATCCCACACTAACATCACAGCACGGTAACTGATATCATAAACAGTACACTTGTTGTTAGCTCAGTTTCATGGTTGTTTCATATCCACCTTGCTTGTGTTGTATGGCTAGCTTCATATCACGTTTTCTCACAGTTTCGCAGTGGGATGACAGTGGCTACATCTCGTTGATCATTAATTAATTAAAGGAGCCTGCTTCACCTGGCTTCCCCCCAGCCTTCCTACTGTCGACTGTTGTACCCTCTTTGACCACTCAAAGTGACATTCACGTCACCTAGTCATCGGGGGGGGCGCTGTTTTACCAAAATGATAAATCTTCTCTCTTTTTTTTTTTATTAGGGTCGCTTGTGTTTGTTTCTTACAACTTAGACTTGCCAAACACTCCTTTTCAAAGAAAAAATATTCAGGGCAGCTGAATTTGCCTGAAGTCTATATATTTTGAGATACAGAGGGGGTGAGCACAAAAACAACAATAGCCTGAGGTTGTGTCTGGCAGAAAATTAGAATTTGCTTGTGGACGTGAATCCGTGGCCAAACAAGCCACCAAAAATATCAGAACAGCCCAACTTTAGTCTACAGAGTAAGAGATTGGTGAGAATTGCCCGGGGCCTTTTGATATCTTTGGAAAATGAAAAACTTGTGCAGGTAATGATAACGGCATAAAGTCGACAGGGTGGATGAGGACAGCAGGTAACTTGAAATTAACATTGGAGCATGCTGTCTGTGTGGAAATGACAAGAGCTAAATGGTTAGAGCACAACACTTGAACTGCTATCCATTTGGATTTCAATTTCAAATGAATCGTGAGCACCATTATGGAGACATGATTACATTATAAATAAAGGTCAGAAAGTATTTATTTATTCAGTCTTACATGATTTCTCTGTAATACACATGGTGTAGACATAGCAAGATACAAACACATTACAATGAACAGAATAATTGGTCATGTTCTTATAAGTTATTCTGCACAAAAAGTAACTTTCCCTTTTAGCACAGCCATCCATGCATACAGATTGTGCTGTTTGCCTTTGCATTAGTAGCAAAGGCTAAGGGGCGCAAAGTAATTTGACTAACTGTAATGAGGGCATTGGAGGAAAACTTTAATGTCTGACTCATAGAAAAAAGTCTTTTACCATTGACGACTTTGCCACTAAGGATTCTGTAAGTCATCGTGCTGCACCTTCAAGTGAACATTATAACACAGAGATATTCTTTTTCAGGAGTTTAGTCAATGCATTCATTATCGTCATTTAGTTTCATCTCCTGCACAGTCCTTTGTGACAAATGAATAGTTTTGATCCTGTAGTGGTCAGTATTATGATTTGTAAACCACTGAGCGTCCTCAATTGTATTTTTAGTTTTTTTGGAAATTTTGGGACTACAAAACAACAAATAGAAAAAAAGTACCAGTGGGAACTGAATTTAATTACACTTGGTTATCTCCGGATCTTCTCTGCACAATTATGTATCATTCATGGAGCAAATATTGTGTGGGGACCTCATTAAAGTGATGCCTAGCTGTGCTAAAAATACTTTTTGTCAAAAAGACAAAAGGCTGCAGTAGTGCAACACGTCAGGAAACATATTTGTATCATCTATAGTATTTATGTTCTGTTTGATTAAATATGTGAACATAGAGTATATAAAGTGTTTTGGTGTGATGTTTGTGTGTTTGGCAGGTGACTGGCTGGCTGGAACACCACCCTACTCCTTCTCCTTCTGAGGACATCCCATTCCAGCACGGTGCTTTGGTCTCATTTCCCACCCCCCAGCATGGAGCCCACCAAAGTCCAGTCAGAGGGTGGCCTCAATGTCACCCTTACCATCCGCCTCCTCATGCATGGAAAAGTAAGCAGGCACAGGCTATTATACTGGCTGTGGTAAAAAGTAAGACATGTGGGGAATTTGTTTCTTCATTGAAGGGGCCTTAACATTATTTATGACCTTTAAAGCAACCAGTTGGCCTTCGTTGAATTGATCTTGTCTTGTACAAGTCTCTGACATGACCCCCCCAGACTTATAGAGTGCTGCAGGGATGACGTATTTTTATAGGCCAACCCGAAAGTCAGCATCGCCCCGGTTCCCTCGACAAAAAGTCAATGGGATTTTTCCATTAGATTTTGGACTATTGCAGAAAATAAGCTGTGACAAACATGATACTTTTGATTAGCAAGATAATCTTCACACATGAACACCACTTTTATGATTTTTGAAGTGTAAATGCAATCACCAGAAGTAAAAAGCTAACGTTACGCTATAAACAAACTACACCACGGTCGCATGACTTCAACACCACCAAGCTTCCAGCTTGTAATTTGATTTCACGCTCTTACCTCTTCTACAAAAGCCTTTGGGAAAGTTTGAGTTAGAATAGTTTGCGAGAGTGCGAGTATAAACCCAACAAGGCTGTAAAGGTGGACGAGTGAGTAGTTTCTGTGTTCGGCGTGATGATGTTTAATGTCCCCAACAACCTCTGTAGTCTCATTTAGCCATTTGTTAGCAACCGCCTTTTTAAGACACATAAAATCTTCAAAATTCATGAGTGGGGTATTTACTGATGTATTTTATGTCGTACAACAAAACGTTAAAATCTCTTACGCTTGTGTTAACCACAGACCTTTTTTCAGGCATCTAACCAAAAACCCATTCAAGAAACCCACTGACTTTGAGACGAGGGAACCGGAAGTGCAAAATGCTAACTAATTTCCAGGTTTTAGGACTCATTCCTGCAGCACTCAACCTGTGATAACAGTGTATAACATCGTCTGTGGCTCTGGAGGATCTAAGTTAATAAACCTAATGATGTCATTAGGGTTATCTCAGTTTGGACATGGGCCAACTGATTTTTAACAGACAGCCTATGTTACGAGCTGAGGGCATGGAGCTTGAAAGAAGTTTGCATTGTTTGAAGTTTGACCCATACTAGAGACTAAAAGTTAGGGTATCTCAGCTTCTGCTGCTTCAATTTTTGACCATTCATTTTAAAATGTGCTGCTTGTAATCACCCAAGTACCTTTTTATGTTACGTCTGTTTAGACTAATCTCAGCTGCACTCAAAATGAACTTTATTGTATTATTGATTATACATCAATAGTTCAGCTTTTCTGCAACAACAATCCAGTAAATTGGTTTTACTGACAGATCCATATTCCCATTAGAGACTCCCAAAAAACCCACCAGCTGTACATCTGTTGCATCCTAATCAGGCATCCACTTTCATGCGGAAAGATCAACGTGAAGAATGAGACATAGATGGCCTCATCTTATCTACTTGGTGCGATGCTGCCCCTTCTGCCCCAGTCTCACCATGACAGCACCATGGGAATAAAACATGACCTTTAGTGTTAGGAATGAAGGTGCTGAGCTTTAGCTTTTAGCTCTGCTGATCCCACTATTGTTTGCACCTTCTTAAGTCCTTTTATACAGTATGACAGAATTAATACAGAGGTTGGACTCGTGGCACTCTCCACTCTTCCACCGATTGTCATTTCTCTCTCTGCACTAGCTTGACCTCACTGCAGTGTATTGTGTAGTTATATAGATAGAGCCTCTGGAATCAGGATGGTTGATCAGCTCTTACAAGTAGAAACTCCACTTCCAGACTGAAAGAGTGACAGGCTTCTGCCGACACTGCTCAGTGTGTTATTGTCGGCCCTTAGTGTTTCCCAGGTCACAGTGTATAACCCGTATGTGAGCACCAACATCTGTTTTTTTTTCAGGCACTTATTTGTGTGCTCTCCGTCCCCTCTGCTCCCCTTCTACCCTGTAAGAAGTGGTCAGATTGCTGGCCCACTTGTGTAAGATCATTCATGCTTAGTTAATGTGGCCTTTGCTTTCCTGCCCCAACTGCAGTAAGGTCCTAAAGCTGTGGTCCACACTTTTGCAACTGGCTTCACTTTTTTGTCTTCAGTCTGTAGAGTTTGTTAAAGGGCAATGTCTATGAGTGAAACAGAATGACGGATATGTATCAGTAGCTCTGTTTTAATGCCCAAGTCCTTAGGGAGGTCTGCTGGCCGCTAGGCAGTCTGAAAACCCCCACACATCTCCACTGAGCTGGCCATGTTGGTGGGGTGGGCACCACAAAGACTTCGGCCAAAATCTTGTGTGCCAAGCAGTCTGCATCCCAGGAATTTGCCTACTGCATGGCTGCTCATGCAGGAGCTCCAGATACCAGTGACCCAGTGATAGTTTGAATAACCCTGCAGCCAGACAGGCCCAGTCAGGCCCCAGAGCCTGCCAGAAGATGGTGTACGACTGCCACTGGGGACTTAGGCAGGATGACCCAGATCTGGCTCTGTTGCCCACAGTAGCAGAAGGGTCTTTCCCTCAAACTGAGCAGCCATTGGATTCGGCTGGGTGAGGTGTTGGAGAGCATTGTCAGCATGGTCTATCAGGTGCAGGTACCCCACCTGCTTCAGAGTGCCCAGCTGGGACACTCCTACTCCTCCACAGTTTTGGTGGTAGTGCTATCATCCAAGACATCCGAAAGCTTTGTGGTAGACACATGTGTCCCTGAAGGTGGGGTATGTAGTATCCTGAACGCCCCTCCTCTGGACTTTGCATGAGTAGAACTGGTTAGCGCAGGGCATAGCATAGCTGTTGTTGCAGCAGGAATGTGTTGATCCTTTAGTTTTCATGTTGTTTTCTCAGTTTTGGGTGTGTTTAAAGCATTACTTTAACAGTAAAAATGTGAATCTGATTGGTTTTACTGTGTTGGCCTAATTGTCAGATGTGAGTGATGCCTAATTGTTAAAGAGTTGAAATAACTCGGCTATACTAAAGCTGATGAATGAATGGAAAGAGACGAAATGTCATTTGTGAGTGACAGACTCACACAGTCGCTTGCCATAATATAATATCCTAAATCATGGCTGAGGAGGAATAATTCATATTTTGTAGCAAGTAACAAAGATAGTGTTGGAAATTCTTTCGGATTGAGTTATAGAAGTAAATAGTTCGAGCAAAAGGAAAGTTGAATGAAGTACAAATTCCTAAAAGAATATTTGAGGGTCTCGCAAAGTATTTATGCTCTGTGACTTTACATAGCGCTTGATAAAAATAAATGAATGCTTGGGGACTGCGCAGCAACTGGCCTGCAGCTTTAATGTCACAGTGGATGTAACCCTCACAGTCACTGAGGAGAGTTCAGGGAGTGTTGACGCTTGCAGCCAGTGCTGCCCCTCTGCCCTTTCCCCACTGTGCCACACCAAGCTCATGAAGAGTGATTACATGCATATGGAAAGTGTGGCCCTCAACACCGCCATGCAGCTATGTAACTTCCTCATGCCCCTGTCCTGTTTGCACCTTGCCCAGGAAAAACAACAGCAAGCCGTTTTAGTACTGTACATTTATCCAGAAGATTCTTTAATGAATCATCTAAAAAAATCCATGTTTTTTCTCTCTTTTTTTTTTATTGCAGGAGGTTGGAAGCATAATTGGCAAGGTATGATATTTTTTATTAGATCACACATGCTAGTACTCATAGAAAGAATATATATCAAACCATGTTTTGAATTATTTTTGGAATTTTCATTCAGAGTTTTGCTTTTTTACAGAAAGGGGAAACAGTCAAAAAGATGCGAGAAGAGGTGGGTTTCAGTCTAAAAAAGCACCATTTAATAATACAAATATGTACACTTTTCCCAGGAAAATCACAGTGATTCACTTAAAGCACTATAAACAATACAAATGGCTTGAAATGAGTGACATGTAACTTTGTAATTTAAATTTAAAAAATAGTGTCTTCAGTTTATTAGTGGTGAATACATTATTCTAATTTGGTAGAGATCCATTCCTGGATTAAGGTCTCACATCAACTATATTGACTCCATTAACAATGTGTTTGTGTTGTTTTTCCAGAGCGGAGCACGAATCAATATCTCTGAGGGCAACTGTCCAGAGAGGATTGTCACCATCACTGGACCAACAGACACCATCTTCAAGGCTTTTGCTATGATTGCCTACAAATTTGAGGAGGTATGATAAGATTGTGTGATGGGTGGCAGAATGCACTAATAAAGTCCAATGGGGGTTCAAGTCCTTTTGCCCTCTTTATGTACACACAAAGTCCCTCTGTGCCTGGGGTTTATTAGTGTCGTATTAGATTGGTGTTAAACCTCATTTCATTTCCAACAATTTTTCTGCATGCACGGCTACCGCATCTCCATTTTAAACAGCTGCCACAAACATCTGTCTGTATCTTAACAGACCACAATTTAGTTTGTATAATGTTTCCATTTTACACATAGTCAAAGTCTATCTCCAGTTGTTGTAGTACACAAACACTGAACACAGACTTTTCTGATAGGGCATATAAATACAGTAGATATGTATAAGGCACACAATCCTTCATTGTGGTAGATATTTGTATCACATGGCTGTAAAAGGTGAATGTAAATTGTCTCCTTTCCTCTGATCCTGTCTTTGATGTCACTCATCTAATTGATATACTCAAGCACTGTGACTGGAACTTGTAAAAGGAGACCCACTGCTGTGTCCTCAGTGACCTGTGTGAAATCTGGTCTGTCAGACCAGGGCTCGTTATTAAAAGCCAAAGCCAAAGGGCAGTGCTCATTCACCAAGCAGAAAAGATGTGAAACAATGACTGAAATGTGTTTTTGCAACTCATTTGTACTGACTTGAACAGACTGAAGTTTGTAAACAGATTCATATTGATAGTCATTGCCAAAAAAATTGTCGTTTTTTTTTTTTTCACATTGAGAAAATATTAAATATTGAAAGTGAAATATATGTTCTTGTTTTCTAGGACATAATCAATTCCATGAGCAACAGCCCAGCAACCAGCAAGCCCCCAGTCACCTTAAGGCTTGTAGTGCCAGCCAGCCAGTGTGGCTCCCTCATAGGAAAAGGAGGCTCCAAAATAAAAGAAATGAGAGAGGTATGATATGAAACTTTTTTTTTTTAATGGATAACCTAAAAATGTCTATAAACACATAAGAATCCGGCTTTTCCTCATGTTTGCCTTGTTTCTATACGCAAGACCAACAGAAAATGTAGTGCAGCCAAAGTGTTTCGTCTCTCCTCTTGTGTTACATTTTATAGTGTTTTTATAGATATTACATTCTCCATGAATACTTCAGTAGGATAATAGAGTTAGATATGAACATTGATTGTTTAATTAAATTCTTTATCCATCAGATTGATTGATTTGACTTTCATTTGATTATGCAGTTTGTAATAACTGTAACTATCAGCACAAATTTCTGACCTTGTAGCTACTCTAACAATATAATTGCAACTGTCCTGTAACAGGACCTGCCTGTTCCCTTTCAACTCTTGGGGGCAGCACATTTTTACATGCTTATTCACCCAGTCAGGACAGACTAATCTGCAATACCCCTACCAGATATATAAATGCCTGTCTTAAGTGAACTGCCATCCACTACATCAGTGAGCGCTCCGCCTGTGCTCATACAGCAGAAGCAGGGCTACAATTTGTAACCTTTGTTCTATCTCACAGAGGCGTTGTCCTCTAATGGGGTCTACAAGGTTAAGGGGGCATAGTCAAATTATTGCCCCAGTTGTGAGAGACAACAGACAGACATTCACTAAAAACCAAAAGTGAAGAAAAGTGAGGGAATCACCAAAGTCAGTATGATTCCTCCTTTGGGAGCCATGAATGCCTGTGCAAAATGTAAAGCAAAGCAATCCAATGGAAAACTTTGAATCTTAAAACTGTAGCAGAAGATGTGGAGCCAAAAGCAGAGGCATGTTGCTCTGGTCCTAAAGGCAGCATGTTGTACTCCTAGATGGACCTTCATAGGCAGCATGGCACATGTCAGAGCTGAGGGCGAGAGCGGCAGCATTAGACGAGGCCAAGATAAACGTCTTATTTATCATGGTGCTCTTTCGGATGTTGAAAGAATGTTGATACAGAGTACAAAGGCCATTTATACAGCCTGCACCAGGTGGGGTTGGTTGATCAAGGATGATTGGCAGATCAAGTGCATTTCAGTTTTAGTGTGCTGCCCTACTGAAGCGAGTGCATGTAAGAACCCTACAGAGTGCTGCACAGCCTGTGCGACTTAGAACTGAATCTTGTCAACATTGTCAAGTCCCTCAAAGTCCCTTACTCTACTCCAGTCCACAGGGGCCCAGGTTCAGGTGGCAGGGGACATGCTGCCCAACTCCACAGAACGTGCAGTGACAATCTCTGGGACCCCAGAAGCCATCATCCAGTGTGTCAAACAAATCTGTGTGGTCATGCTGGAGGTAGAGTATTTCAAGATTTCTCAAAACAGCTTCAAAGTCCTAATTTTAGTATATTCTTACAGAACGTATGGAAGCTAGTATTGAAGAGTTTGACGCTATGAGAAATGTGTTGCACTTCTGGCTAGACACTCATACACCATGTATCCATAAGTAGTTATATTCACTGCACACACATTTTCTAAGGAATTGACTTTTAAATGGGACACAGTGTTTTAAATTTGCTTCAGAAAGAAAAAAAATGCCACCATGAGATACAACTCAGGCCATGTCTGGGTCAGAAACACCTGGATATTTATGTCCATAAATGTCAACTTGACATGCAATCTGCTTCCGTAATAGAGGGCAATTTGTGTCTAGCTATGCTCTTTCTTTTTTGTTGCAGACTAGGTAGGTATTAGATTGTCGCTCAGGGATTGTTTGTGGTATAACTACTTTAAATAATGAGTTAAATCATCTCATTACAGTTTAGAGTAAGAAATTTGAAATTACTACTTGAGCATTTTTGCATATAACCAGCTGAACTGTCAGGAAAACCCAAGCCTGTTTCTGTAACAGTAAGAACACCATCGCTGTTTCTTGATATTGTATCTAAAGCACATCATACCAAAGTGGATACTCCTCCCTCTACAGCACCTCAGCTACAGAGGAAATCAGATTATTCTCACTGAAGCTACCTCCCTGTTGTCTTAGAAATAAAGCCGGCACTTTTGGAAGAAAAAATACAGTCATGGTGATGCATTTAATCTGTGATCATCAGGTTTCACACCTGCCAGGTCTTTGTATTTTTCTATTCTCCATGGAGACTACTAATACCTCAGAGCTCTATGACTCCTTTTTGTTTTCATGAAAAACATTTTTCAGTTGTTTTCAAAAGCTGCCAGCAAAACATTTCTCACAGTAAGAACACCAAGTTACCAAGGCACAATACTGCCTCAAAGTGATTTGGCTGCTGTTACTCTGATGTAGCTTGATGTGATGTAGCACCCTGAGAAATGTGATTACCTAAAGTATGAATACATGTGAATTACCAAGTGAATGAATGAATGCTTTTCCTGTATTTGTCCCCAGGGTTATTGAATAACATAAATGTTTTTCACAATCAATGCCCTGCTCCACACACATTCAGTTACACCCAGTAAGATAGGAAAACACAGGAGTCCTACAGTATTTTAAATAAATAGTTCAACATTTTGGGAAATACTCTTATGAGCTTTCCTTCCGAGAGTTAGTTGAGAAGATCAATATCATTCTCATGTTTATTAAATGTGAAGCTACAGCCAGCAGCCAGTTAGCTTAGCACAAAGACTGGAAACAGGAAAACTGCTAGTCTGGCTCCGTCCAAAGATAACAAAATCTGCCTACCAATACCTCTAAAGCTCACTAATTAACATGAAGTCACAGCTCCCGGCTAAGCAACAGTCCGGCACAGAACCCCCTGTAAAACCACAACATGTCACTTTTACAATCAGTTTTTTCTAAGGATTAAACAAACAAATATGATGTGTTCATTAGTGGGCTTACTGATAGGTTGATTGTTATGCTAAGCTTGATACAGATACAGATGTGAGAGGGGTATTGATCTTCTTATCTAACTCCCAGCAAGAAAGCAAATAAGCATATTTCTCCTTCTCCTAACTCCTTCAAATGAGCATTTGCGTATTTCAAATAAAGTAACAACATGCTGATTCTGCCTCTCCTCTGTCTTCCCTTTCTCTTAGTCTCCACCAAAAGGTGCCACCATCCCTTATCGCCCAAAGCCCGCCTCCACCCCGGTCATTTTTTCTGGTGGCCAGGTAAGAGCTGAGCTAGCTCTAGCTTGTTAATTTGTGCCTACAGCCAACCTGAGACTTTTACTGCAGCATCAGCCACTGCCTGTTACTGAAAGCCTTTTTTACTCTCACATGCACACTTGTATGCCACCACAACCCTTTTACGAATGAGGCTGCCCTCATTAGAAAAACGACAGAATAAGTTGTTCGTTTAAACACTAAAATGTTTATATCTTCCTGACAAGCGATCCTCTTGCAGTTGTGCAAATATGCCTGTCCACTCTCAGCAGCAAAGGCAGAAGTAGTGTGACATTATTATACTGCCACAGAAAGTGTTAGGGTGTGGACAAAACATGTGACTTTGGTACCAGAGAATCCATGTTTCTGTCTTCTACCATCTTCGGTTGGCTCGGTTGTGGACGCACAGGAAAGTGAGGGAGGGAGGGAGGGAGCTGTAAGTTGCAGAACAATGTTTGATTCGGCATCAGTGACAGTGTCAGAAAGAATGCACAGCAATTTCGAATGTCCATCCAGCTAATGTAGATAATTTAGTTTTGGGCTAAAGGCTGTTGAATACATTTGAACATTTAGCCAACAAAAGAGATACATTTGAGCACATAACTGCTTGTAAGTTTGGGGACTTATCTTTTGTCTGGGTATTTTACCCAGCGATCGTTAAATGGTACGTAAGACACAATTGAAGCCTTTAGACAACATAATACATGAGCCTGTTTTGGACAATTTTAAAGCGCGAACATACTCACACAGGGGTACACACAAACGTACAAACACCTATGCAACATAGGACAACCCGATACAAAACCCCTGCATCAACACTACAGTGTACCTTTGTGAAGCTTATAACGTTCAGTTTTGTTGAGTAGAATGTGTTGATACAACATTATGGTTATTTTTGAAGCTGTGGCTTTGGATGGTGTCACTTTGGATTGCATCACATTGTGAAGATGTTCCTGTTATTATGTCCACTGCGGACATTTGGAACTTAAATGGGATGCATGTATACAGAAATCTGCTTTGTTTTAAATGGACATGCAATCTAGTCTATAGATACTAGGACATCTGAGACTTTTGAGTGTGAGTGTTTTGTTTGTTTGTTTGTTTGTAGAATTGAATTTATGAATAAAAAATGAAACAGGAGAACCAAAGATGGGGAATCATGAAGCAGCTCTTCCTGGAGCTGTTCTCTAGGTGGCAAAGCAACTTTGTGTACATTACGAATCATATACTTGTTCTCAGATAATACAGTGTCCACAGTGAACACACCTATTCTGTTTTTAAATCTAGTGCTCTATATGATATAGGACATTATCTTGTTTGACACTCACAGAAGCAGTTCATTTTGCATTAAATTAATCATATAACACTGATTTTTAATATTTACATATACAGGGTCTCATTGCATTTCACATTCATCTACATATTATATGCTGTTGATGTTACTGCTTTGAATATGGTAATGATGAGAATGATTAAGAAGATCATTCACTGTAATATAACTTACTGTTACCATCTTTGGTTGGCTGGGTTGTGGACACACACATTGAAAATCATAATAAATTTGCAATCAACACATTATCATGTTCTTTGAGCTAAAGGTATAAAGAGGGTTTGTGTAGAGCTTAGCCTAATTTGTTGTTTGTGTGATTGTTCCCCTCTTATTGGAAATGAGATGCTAACATCTGCTGTCTGTTATGTTTTTCATCTTTCCAGGCCTACACAATTCAGGGACAGTACGCCATACCACACCCAGATGTGAGTTCTTAGTCTCTTTCTAATTTAATCACGAATTATACCTGTATTTTAATTACATATGATTAAAGATAGTAGCAGACATTTGATCGCATGGACACACCATCTCTTTGAAGTTATTTAGAGGCAAGTCATGAATCATGACTTCCGAAATCTCCTAGACCTTGTGGTTTAAGGGCGGACTTCAGCTCATCTCTTACCAGATGTGGTTGATAACAAAACAGTGACTGCTGGTGATAATGATAAGGGTAAAGACAGTAATGGCAGTTTTGACATAGGCACCTTTAATTCCAGTGGACCATATAGTCTCCATTAATAAGCTGCCTTCATCTGCCCTTGTCGTAAGAGCATCTCAAGAGCTACCTTGTGTCAGATCCACTAATTCAGAGTTGGGCAGTGATTGATGCCGTTGGAGGCGGTGGTTGACGGTACAATCACTCAAGTACAGGCTTGACACCCTCTTCTACCCTCATTAAAACTCCTCTTAAAAGGAGAAGAAGGCTTGAAAGCATCCGTCTTCCCCCATTTGTGATGGAAATGATCCACAGCGGGGGATGGACGTCCTGTGACCATGTCGGGGGGAGAGCGGCTGCTCTGACAGGCATGTAAACCAAAGGTTCCCCGGTTGTGAGTCATGAAGGACACATGTTAACTGAGGGGCAAATGGGAATGAAATGATCTCCTGCATTTGGTTAATGTGCTCATGGGTGGAGTTGTTTGTCTCTCTTAATTTACAAAATAAATAAAACATTGGAGAATGTGAAAATTACAAGGAAATAGGTGGAAAGGAATTACCTAGCAATTTATAACTCCATGACAGACAGTCATCCTCTCTCTGGATCTCTTTTTCTCTTACTTTTTTGTCCTTCACCACCCTGTGTCATGGCCTCCTTCTCCTCACCGTTTCTTCACTCTAGTTTTGGTTGGCTTCATTTCTTGGTGTGACCTGTGTAACAGTAACCTCTTAGTTCTACTTTCCCTCCTAACCCTTCAGCAGTTGACCAAGCTCCACCAGTTGGCTATGCAGCAAACCCCCTTTACCCCTCTCGGACAGACCACCCCTGCTTTCCCTGGTACGTACCCACAAGGCCCTTTAGATAATTCCTTCTCTTTGCATCCAGAGAAACCTTTTTCTCTTTCCCTACCTTCCACCTTATCTCTCTTTTGGCACAGCATGACTTGGCCCCTGTGGTTTCTCTCCTTTTTTGATTTTTTCATGTATATATTTTTCTCTTGGCTCTGTCTGATATTATGCCAGTGAAAGGCAACAAAAACGACACTGGGCTTCGCTTTAAACTTTTGTATTCAAAATTGCATTATCACTTGGCAACAGCACACATCCTTCCTCTAACACATTTTTAGGTTATTTTATTTTCCATTAAAAATGAAAACCTCCAGTAAAATAGGTTGGCCATACTGTACTATAATAACCAACTTAATCTCCCCCAACATCTGAACTGAACATGGACCTTGGTACATGTATTATTCTTCCTGTATTATGTCTTGTATGTGTACTTTCATAAGACCAACTGAAAAGATCTCATGAATAAACACAGAAATGTTTGATTACTTTTTTCACCACTTTCATCTGAGAGGATGTAGCAATTATTATACGTGCAATGATTTATTGAATCAGTAATGGTTCTTCGGAAAATGTGCCCTCATGTAAATGTGCAGAGTTTTCTCACATCCTATCACATCACACACACATAATTTAATAAATACAGTAAAAAGGGTCCATTGAGAAATCAGATTACATATTTAAAAGAACAGTTTCATATATTGATATCACTCTAATGCTACAGCCAATAGCTAGTTAGCTTAGCTTAGCAAAAACACAGGAAACAGAGGGAAATCAGCTATTCTGGCTAGTCTGGCTAGCTGCAAAAATCTGTCTACCAACACCTTTAAAGCCCAGAGGTAGTTGAGAATATCGATACCATCCTCATATCTGTACGTTGAATATGGAGCTGGAGCTGGTAGGCGAATTTTGTTACATTTGGACAGCTCCAGGCTAGCTGTTTCCACCAGTTTCTACTCTTTGTGCTAAGCTAAGCTAACTGTCTGCTGGCTGTAGCTTAATTTTTAACGTACAGACATGAAAGTGGTATCAATCTTCTCATCTAATTCTTGGTTAAAAAAAAAGTGAATATGCGTGCTTCCCAAAATGCCAAAGTATTCGTTTGGAAGGTGTGTGTGTGACTTTTTAAAGTCCATTATCCTTTCTTATCCCATTGCCCACCAATTCAGGTTTGGATGCCAGTCCACCAGCCAGCACCCATGAACTCACCATTCCTAATGATGTGAGTAATGCTTTTTTGAGACAGCTGACTGAGGGATATATGTTTCAAAATGCTCTACTTTTCAAATGATGTGTCTTTCAACTGGCATATCGTATATAAATTCAAATGATGTTGAGAAGACGTCAATTGTGCAAAAATATTGTAGTTTATGTCATAGTGTCATACCTAAAATTATTCAGACTTTTGTCACAGAGTGTGGATGGCAGCTTTAATTGTTAATTAACTGATAAGGAAACATTTGCAAATAGTAGAGCACACTGAGATAATCCTGTTATCAATGTTAAAAGAACAAATGCTTGACAACATTACCAACAATGATCTTGCAAACTTCAGTTCTTACTGTTGGCACAGCAGAATACTCCCAATCAGCTGATCTATTGACCATGCTATCATCAATCAAAGTTAATTTCCTGAATGATGGAATTTAATTTAAACCCAGACCATTTCACAACCCATTAAACTTCCTTTTTAACATCAAATGTATTAGGTATAAATGTATTAAGACAACACAGAGGTTTTCTTGCTTCAGGATCAAAGACTTCTGTTTTTTTTCCAGCTAATAGGCTGCATTATTGGACGCCAGGGAACCAAAATAAATGAGATTCGACAGATGTCTGGGGCGCAGATCAAAATTGCAAACGCCATGGAGGGCTCGTCAGAGCGCCAGATCACCATCACAGGGACCCCTGCTAACATCAGTCTGGCCCAGTATCTCATCAATGCCAGGTAACCTTTTAACTCTAACAGCTGGTCTCCATCACAATCTAAAAACTAAAAGCACATCCTGAATGGCCATGCTCATAGTGCAGATCCAAGAAAACTGAGAAAATCCGTGGCTGTGCTGTTTGAAAAGAAATTTTTTTTATCTTGCTGGTTGATGTTCATGACACTGAATGAGTTGAAAGAAAATGCACGGCATCTGTCAGGATTTGACAAGAGACAGATTAGGCCATGAATAATGTGGCTATTCATGTTATTTTCTTGGTTGTTCCTTTCTACTTTTGTCCCTTATTTCCACCCAAGTGTAGACATTAAGAGGCATTAAGTTTCAGCCAGTGCACTCTTTGCAAGTAAGTGGCTCATGGGAGCAATGCCAAGTAGGCTATGTCTTTGAACAGAACCTGCAGATTAGTAAATTTGAATAAATTAATCTTTAAATATTCAATGCCTACCTCAGTTCGGAAAGTTCATGGCCAAATCTTCATGATAAATGTGTAAAACAACACAAAAAGGTATACAGCCTCAACAAGCCTAATATAGCAGATATAATTAGCTAACCCTGGTGTATCTGCACCAAAGCCATTTATGTTAATAAATTTAAAGCAACTGACTCCAAGACAAAATCTGTTGAGCCCCAAGACAAAATAAACAGGGGCTGGATAGTAAGATACTGCACATACTAGTAAAATACTAAGGAACATATTTTTCATTTGAATGTCTTGCTGTGCTTCACTACCCCTGTCTCTTTTCCTCCCCTATCCACTGAAACCAGTAATTCATTATCAACAGAGAAAATAAATGTATTATCCACAACTCTGAACCTTGCTGATGTCCACAGGCTACCTACACCTCCAAGTTATCAGCACTAGAGCAGGAGAACCCACATACTCAACAAACAGGACTTTACATCTTTGACTTCTTAAGGGGATTTCAGACAGCAGTCCGCTGAAAAACTAATGGCTATTGCTTTCCCACAATTCCAATGGCAGGTTCAGGGACGTGGCTGCCATGTGGAATGACCCCTCATCCATGACTACATCCTGAAGTCAGCTAACATCAAAACCACTGCTTCACAATTAACCTCTATGTGTTATCCCATGGAACTTCCCCTAGGCTCCCTTGATTTTGCATAACACGTCAGCATTAGCCTGTGGGAGACCTACAGTAAAAGTCAGACTAACCACACTGGGATTTGTTTTAAATGGATGTAGCCAATATATCGTTAAATGAATAGTTTGACATTTTGGGAAGTATGGTTATTCGTTTTTTGTTGTTTTTCGTTTTTTTGTAGTTTTTTTGCTTAGAGTTAGATAAGAAGATGGATACCACTCTAATCTCTGTCAGTTAAATGTGAAGCTAGATCCAAGAGACGGTTAGTTTAGCTTAGCTTAGCAAAGGCTGGAAACAGGGGGAAACCATAGACTATACTGTATATAAAGATGGACGACATGACAGCTCCCCAAAAGTAAAGCCAAAAACATCTGGATCGCCCCCTGGTGGTACAGGTCATAAACCCCGCCCCCTCCATGTTAGCGGATGGGAAGGTAGGTCGTTTTTATCACGCTAATGTTTGTTAAGTGTTTGTTTCTCTGATAAATTTGGTTTTAATGAGTTATCTGATTATATACAAAGGGGATGTCACGTCATGATTGAAAAATGTGAGTGTGCTCACAGTTGGTTCAGGTGGGTGTATAGGCGGGAACTCAATACTATCACTACTGCGCAGACTGTGGCTCCAAATGACATCACCAGTGCAAGATGGCAGTGCCTGTATACGGGATAATTAACTAATTAACATGGTGGTTGACTGGCAACCTCACGCTGACAACAACACTCCTGGAAGCCATTGCTCCCGTCAAAGAAATAGTTTGGCACACAAAACCCCATAAAACTGTAACATGTCATTTGAACACTTTTATTTTTATATGAATTACATATAATAACAAACAAGCTGTACTATGTTCATTTGTGACTTTTAAAGGTGCTAGCAGGCAGATTTTGCTACCTTCAGACAGAGCCCGGCTAGCTGTGTCCCCCTGTTTCCAGGCTTTATGCTATGCTAAGCTAAGCTAAGCTAACCGTCTCCTGGCATTAACGGACAGACATGGGAGTATTATTGATCTTCTCACCTTTTTCTGCAAGAAAGCAAATAAGCATATTTACCTAAATGTCAAACTATTCCTTACATTTTTTATTTAGCATGCCTCATTCCAAGATTAATATTGTGTTTCTTCTTGTCATTACTATATTAGATACATTTGCCTATTAAGTCCTATTGTGTCATTGTCTGGAAAGAGTAAAATTAATAAAAAATGTAAAATTAACAAAAAAAGCGAAGAAAAAAAGAACACATGACTGCCACTTGAGCAATGCTGTTAGAAAGAAGAGTGATGTGATGCCTCTGTCAGGGAATACAACAATTCATGACACCACCATTCTTTTCTGTCCACTGCATGGCTTCACGAGGGGGTTAGTATTGCATGGTTATGTTACCATATTTTTAGAAGTTTAAGAAGATATTTTATGTGAAAGGGAACAATGAAAATATGGTATCAAATCTGTGTAAAATAAACAAAAAACAAAACAAAAAAAACAGGTGCCAGCACAAAGCCAGCCATTGCAGCGTAACTTTCACTTTCAAGCGAAAGTTCTTCTTTCACAGCTGTTTTATTTTCTCTGTCTACCCCCCCTCCCCTCCCCCTCCTCCCCCGCCTTCCCTGAACTGTTCTAGGCTGACGTCTGAAGTCACTGGAATGGGCACACTCTAGTTTCTACCCATCTTCCCTCAGTGCATCACATGACCCTTGAGCAAATGGCATTGCACCTAGTTATTTTCTTGCTCTGTAGTTGACTGTCCTGACATTTAAGTGACTTTAACTTTTGTCATTTCTTGTATTTACTGTAAACATGTGTATCTGCACTGTCACTAGGATTCCTCACACCTATCCGAAACCCTGTTGTTTCTGTTTCTGAAAGGTCGCTTTACTTTTTTGACACTCTAGTACCTTTCATGGCATCTCACGCACTGCACCACTTTGTTCAACCTCACGTTTTAACACATCACTGTACTTTGCTTTTTTTTTTTGCACTACAGGCACCTGAAAGATAAACGCAAAGTAAACTTAAAGATTGAAGAACAATTTAAACTAAGGTTGTCCCTCCTCCACACCCGCATTCTAATATATTGGCACATTTTTTATTCCATATTTAGACTACTACAGTACCTCTGTCAATGCATTACTAAACACAGAAGTTCAATAAGCAACTCTAAACCAGATATTTTATTTCAGTCTATTTTACACTGATTTTACGATGGATGAAATAAGTGCATTACCATGTGCATGCAGACATTTGCCTGTTTGTCTTAGTGTTGTATGTACACTATGGATTTATCTGCATGACACACACAACCTACTGCATTTCCAATTTATTTTAAACTCAAACAGGTAAAACGGAGGCTGAATGGTGAAAGGGAATGGAACAAGCCGACAACAGTCTATTCATGATCTGGATGTGTCACTCTGACTCCAATTTGAAATGACCTCGTGGGCGCAGGTCAATATAAATCCACTGTAATGCACAAATATCTGCCTTTCCGAGTTTCATGTGAGACATGACAAAAAGGTTGGGTGGAAATTGAAAATGAGCCAATTAAAGGACCACTGTGAAGAAATCCAAATGCATGCAATAAATAAACCCCACTTTAATCACCTATACTCCACAAACATGTAATCATGTTATTCATGCTGCCACCTCATGTATAAGAGGCATGGGCCCAATAGGTCTGAGAATTGTTTAGTGTACATTGACAGTCACATGTAACTCCTTTAAGGTTTTCAGTGTGTGCCAGAAGGGCTGAAAATCTCCTGGGAAGCAAAACTCTGTTAGTCAATCATGTCTGTTTTTCAGCTCCTTCCTCACAGACGCCTGTTACAGATTGGTAGGCAACAAGCCATTCTAGACACAGAAAACATAGTGTGTTTCTGGTTAGCATGTATGAGACATTGGAAACATGTTTTAACGCACAGTATGTATCTACAATGAACCAGCTGTTGGTTTTGCAGGTATTGTCAGCCAGTCAAGCTACATGCAAGCCTTACATTTAGATGTATGTATGACTCTCTCTGCAGTTGCCACCTAAAACAGTATCTCCTTGGTTACACCGGGTTGTATATATCCGTTTCAGCTGTTAGCTTGTCTTCCTTCCTACATGCACAGACACCCAACCTGTGTCCCTGTTCAAACTGAAGCTGAATTAAGTTAAAAATGTGTTTCAACTGCTAACACTTACATGTCATACTCACAAACACCTTTAATTAGTACAGTACAATATGATGCGGAATGATGCATATAGTAGAGTAGAAATGCTTATTTATCAAACAAAATTAATTTCATTCATTTGGGCAGGTACAGATGACCTATTTAAAATTGTAATCTACAGATTATTACACTAGATACATACAATGCCATGTAATCTGATTATTTTCTATTATGTTAAATATAAAATATAAACCAAGACTTTCCTGAAATTCCTGCAAACATATGAATGGATGGCCTTGTTAGTATCTGCAGCTCTCATTTCAAAATGTCACGTCACTCCAACAAGTAGTATATGATGGGTTATATTAAGTTATGAGTCACTAATGCAATGTTGTTGTTCGGCTCTTTTACATGAATACATTTGCATTTCACATTCACACCTTGCATCACATTTACATTACGAATATAAAACTGTACATCAGCGCTCATCTGGCTGCATCCAGATGTGTTTCTGATGAACAAACTGAGGAATAGCTGATTGAGGTTTAAAACACTTTCCATTCATCTACAGAATCTGATCATTAAAGCAATTTAATATCTTCTGTAAAGTGCACATTAACGGGTGTGTTTGTAGGTTCAAGGTGTCTGCTGGTTGTGTCAACCAAGATGCAGTCGTGCTACTTTACAGTGTGACCAATTTGCAAACATCTCAGTTGCCTTGTTGATTGTCATACTTTTGTCTTTCATCATCACGGCATCGCTCATGTGCTCATCATTCTGCAATGCTTGTGTAAGTCAAACACCTCTTGTTGTGTTGCTTTGGTCATTTTACTGATACATGAACACTCTTTTTTTACTGTGCTAGAGCAGCAAAAAATTAAAGGTTAGCATTATATGATGCAGTTTGAGGAAATGCGTCTGATCATGTTTAAGTTTGATCATTTACTTTTTGAAGGTTTGTATTGGATTTATTATTTATTGAGGTTGATTCTGAAATGTTTTGTAAAAAGAGAATAAAATTTATGTTTTTTCCCTTGATGTGGACCTTTCTCATCTTTTTCAAGTTTTTACTTCTTGTGAATTGTGTTGCATACACATATAGTGATGCACATGATTACAAAAGTCTATATTTATTTGGCTAGTGGAATGCGAATACCTCTTGTCAGATGAAGTAAGTTAGACTATTTTTGAAATATTGAATGTGATGAAAGCTTCAGCTTCACTACACTTTATTTTTCTAAATAAAAATGAAACATTTATCAATACGCATGATCTAATGCTTATTTTTCAAAATAAAACGTAAACATCTGAGAGAATCAAACCTCAGGAATTTCTCCTCTCTTCCTGCCAGTAGAGGGCAAGTTGAGTCAACTTCAGTTTATTTATAGAGCAAGGACACACACACACACACACACACACACACACACACACACACACACACACACACACACGTTACTGGTTTTCAAATACAAGTCAGCTGAACTTTTACCCACACAGTGAAACATAATTGTACAGAGGAAAACGATTGAATTTAAGTCTATAGGTTTAAAAATCTTGCCTTCTGAAATTGCAGTATTGAAAAATGGGGAACTCATTCATTAAATATCATTTTAACACTTGTACATACAAGATGATTCTGTGACATCAACTTTGGAGGCCAACCGAGGTCCAATATGCAACTTACACAAATCTCTGGTGCACAGACACTGAGAATGGACTTCAGTGAAGTAGGAGACATCTTGTGTTCAGCAGTTTCAGAGGGAGAAGGAGATGATGTATTTGTATATGTCTTAAACAGCGGTGGAAGAAGTACTAGATATTTTACTAAGTAAAAGTACCAATACCACAATGTAAAAACACTCAATTATACGTAAAAGGCATTCCTTCTAAATACTACTTAAGTATAAGTATAGAATTATTATCAGCAAAATGAACATTTAAAGTTTCAAAAGTAAAAGCACTCATTCTGCAGATAAACAGCTCCTGGGAGTGACATAATATCACATTATTAGATGTTTAATACTGATCATCAATGTGTAGAAGCATCACTGTAGCAGGCCGAGGTGGAGCTCATTTGAACTACTTTATATACAGTTTGGTAGTTTAATCCAGTGGTTACCAATGTAAGGACCCAACAATTCCCACCATGAGCAGCACTAGGCGACAGTGGCAAAGAAAAACTCCCTTTTAACAGGCAGAAACCTGGAACAGAACCAGAACCAGAACTAGGCTCAACCCTCAACCAGTTGGGTTTAGAGAGAGTGAGAAAGAGAGAGAGAGAGAGAGCAGGAGGAAAGAGAACATACAGTAGTACAGTACAGTACAGTTCCACATAGAGATGTGGAGTAATAGGAGTGCTAATGGTAATGGTAATGAGTTTAAATTTACACCGATCTAATGCAAGGATATGTGATTCATTATGATTCCCACTGCTGATGTCTTAACCCCACCACAGGGGGAGTCACATTCAGCCACAGAACAGCTCAAGGACACTTCAGCAGGGTGGCATCACATGGGCAGTGTAGACCTGGGTCTGTTTAAAGGGAGCTTTTTTCTAATAAAATCCCACCCTGCCCCCAGTGCGTAAATCTTGGACACTGAGTGTAACTGATTCCAAATGAGACCAACATAACCCTGCATGACGTCTTGTTAGTTAACACTTAATGACCATAAAGTGGAGCAAATAGCTACAGTCAATCTCTGAAACGCAGGTTACAGGCAAGCTTTATGGCAATGAAGAAGGTAACTGATTTTTGGCTTCATTTCCCTTAAATAATCTGTGATTGAATGCACACCAAGGTAGTGGTTTCCCACAGTGCCTAATGTTCGCAGCCCTTCTCACAATGAAAGTTAGTTAAAACTGATGGGAAAGGTAGTTTTCTTGTATTCTCATAAGGCTTTTCACAGTATTATTGTCAGGCTTATAAAGGCTTTTGGTTGGTGATCTTTTGGTGCAGCATTTTGGCCACTGTGTCTGTCTGTTTTCATCTGTTTTCATTTGCTAATGTCAGAATCTACAACAACAGACAGGAATGTGCAGGGGGTGGACAAAATACAAGGAACACCTTGCAATATGATGCAATCAATTGCAACATCCCAGCAAAGAATACTAAATTTATGACGTTAATGTTTTTCTTGAGACTGTCAATGAGGTGTTGATTCAATTCCATGGACATTTTTGAGGTATGTTCTTATGCCATTCAAACACATGCCTGCTATTCTCTGACCAGACTGTATGACAAATCAACTATTAATGATCCTGATGGTGATAATAGCTTTGACCTATAACACCATCACGAGTTCCACTTTTCTCTGCTTTCTCCATGAGCTCCTTGAGAGCCACTATAGTTATATATAGTTATAAATTATATAATAATTTGAGCCTACAGTTTAATATTAATGCAATTCAGTCCTAATGCAACATGGATGTAAGATGAAAAGGATCCATAAGGCTCCTAAGTGTTAGCTCCTTCTAAAGAGTCACTGCTGTTAATTGGACGAAGCTATGTTGTGGTCTGACATTCAGCTGGAATATGTGCACAAGAGACCGAGCCACAGGGGACGCCTTTGTCCACAGGCATGTTGCAAATTAGAAATGTTGCTCTTCAGGGACGACAAGAGGTCACCTTGTATACAGCTTGACCATCAGTCCACACCAAATCTTTCATGGCTGTTAAATATGCCCAGTTTCAAGCAGCTCTTGATTGCACTCCCAAAGTCCCTGATTGCATTTAGCAGCACATTCACCAAGTCTAAATAAGGAGAGATAATCCCTGTGCTAAACAATTGACAGCCTTGCCAGGAAAAGAGGAAGCTCCAAATTACGTGTAGAAACCTCACTGTAATTTTGCAACACTCAATAACTTCATCATGACTCCTTTGTCATTTCCCTCAAGGAAGAAATGGTTGCTCACATTTATCTGACCTGTCCTTTTAAGATTGCTCATTTCAGGTAAAGTATGAGGTACCTTAAATACAAAGCCACACAATCACACAAAATACACAAATCTACGAACATCTGCAAATGTTACAGTATGTCTCTATGAAACTGAAAAATGTAAAATGTAATGTAAAAATGTAGTACTTTTGCTTTTCAAATGCTAGGCCACGTAGAAGTTTTCATTTTAGTTTGAGATTATGATAAAAAAATGGGTACAGTACAGTACTTTTTTTTAAATACAAAAGTACATTTTTTTACTTGACTGGATTTGACCAGTTTCTCTTTTGGTTAATGTTTCCCCAGTTAAAAGGAAAGAAGAAAACAGGGAAAGAATAACTTCATGTATACCCTTTTATTCTCCTTTTTTTTTTCAACATTATATAATTTAAAGTAATACATTAGCCTAATTGAAAATTAAGTTCTGAAAGAAAGGGGCATATGAGTAAACAGGAAGAGCTGACACATGTTACTCAATTTGTTTTTGGGAAAGACAAGGCGTTTATTCTCTTTGACTGAACGCACACTTTACCATGCAGAGAAGAAAGTATGGGAAAATAGAGAAAGCTACCCAAGTATTAAGGTAGCAAATCACTAAGTCACTTTTTGATTGTATTACGCAATTATTTTAGGTTTGGCTGTTTTCACCCCCTTTTATGTTGTTTATATCCTATCTACAATCCTCGACGCAAGATCCAGTACAAATCATATAGGTTTACTAAAGGATACCAGACGTTAACACCCAAGAGCATGCGTATACCTAGGGCAACATAATATATCTACTTTATGAGTAACCTGAACATTATTTCTTTAAACGTTAATGGCCTCAATAACTGCATTAAAAGGAAAACATCTGGAGAGAGAAAAGGGTGATATAATATTCCTCCAAGAAACTCATTTGACACAAGGAGAACATAAAAAGCTAAGTAAAATAACACATGCAGAAGTATTTTCATCCTCATATAGCTCAGCAAGAAGGGGCGTTGCTACGATTATAAAAGCCCACATTCCTTTTGAAAAGACAAATTGTATACAGGACAGGGAAGGAAGATTTGTTTTGGTCGTGGGAAAAATAGAGACAACTGAAATATCTCTGATGAATGTTTACTATCCACCAGATGTAGGGCCTGAGTTTATGTCTCAAATAATAGAGTTAATAATGACTCAAGGGAAATGATTAATTATCATTAGGGGGGGACTTTAACTTGGTCCTTAACCCCAATGTAGACTGGAAACAGCTGGAATACATAAGGCCGAAAAAACAGCCACAATACTAAGGAAAACATGTGCAGAGATAGGATTAATAGATGTATGGAGAACAATGCATCCAAGAACTATGCATATTACTCGGATAGACATTCCACCTACATTAGATTGGATTACTTCTTTATGTTTAAAAAAGATATTTCACTTATTGGCCAATGCGTTATTGGAACAATAACTCTAAAGGTGAAGCTAAATTCCAAAAAAGGGAAACATCTATGGAGAATGAATAATTCCCTTTTGCAGGAATTTACGTTTAAATAATAATTAAAAAAAATGTACTAATGAATACTTTGAGCTAAACGACACAGGGGAAATCAACGAGATCACCTTATGGGAAGGAGCAAAAGCTGTGATAAGAGGAGAAATAATAGTGTATGCATCTGCAAAGAAAAGAGCAAGTAAAAAAGGAACTTGAATTACAAATTAAAATCCTTAAAGAGAAGCACAAACTTAACCCTAGTACCACTATGTACACACAACTAAAAAAGAAACGCAGAACTAGATAAAATGGAGAGATTCTCAAACTCAATTAAATTCCGGCATACAAACTGAAGAAGCAAACTTGTAAATCCTACATAACTAAATTAAAAGATGAAACCACTAAAATTATAACTGAGAAAAAGGAGATAGTGGAGACACTTGCAACATTTATTGAGAAGTTATATAAGGATGAATCAAGAAGTATAGACATTAAAAAAATGGAAACGTATCTCGGGAAACTTTAACTTAAGCAAGTCTCTCCTCAGCAGAATACGTGATACGCGATATTAACAGACGAAATATCAAGACAAATAAAGAAACTTAAAAAGGGTAAGACTTCAGGGGATGATGGATATACAAACAAATTTTACCAAGAATTTAGGGCACTACTGACACCAATCCTACACAGAGTCTATCATTTTGCACTAGAATCGGGAACCTGGGCACCAACATCGAACTAAGTAATCACAAATTAAATGAGTCTAAATGTGAATCAATAACTATTGGTAATGAGTTAACGCAGGCGGCAAAGAGAAATTTCAAGTTAAAATGGAATCAGAACAAAATCAAATATTTGGGAATTTTTATTCATAAGGGCTTGAACAAAATGTATGAAATAAATGATCAGCCTTTAGAAGAAAACAACCTATAGGTAGAAAATGATACCAGACTCCATTTTAATCGAATAATTTTAATCCTCCCACAGTTCCTCTTCCTGTTTCAGACATTACCAGTCCCAATTCCTACAATATCTTTTAAACGATGGAATGGAGTGATAGCTGATTTTATCTGGAACAATAAAAGGAAAACAATAAAATTTAACAAATTAACCAAAGCAAAAGAATGTAGTGGTTTAGCGGTTCCGAACCTGCAGAACTATTTTAATGCAACACAAATAAATACAATAATGACATGGTCGAAGGACAGAGTAGAAGCCAAGTGGCTGTCAATCGAAAAAGAATCAATACCAATATCCATAAAAACACTACCGTATATAGACAAAAAGGATTATTCACAAATCAAAGGACTAAATAGATGGATAGACAACACACTAAAATGTTGGAAGAATATATGTAAAACCCACAAAATAAACAATGACTTAGTTTACTTCAGAGAAATGGCACAGGACCCCCAATTTGAACCAAACAGAACAGATAACATCCTGTAAATATGGGCATCAAACGGTTTAAAAGCGTACTCACAAATGCTGACAAACACTACTGTGAATTCATTTCAGTCATTAGCATCTAGATATAACTTGGAACAAAATCATTTTTACAAATATCTGCAATTAAGGACCTATCTTTCAAAATAAAATAAAAAAATTACTAAAGAAATGCACCCTTTAATTAGATAATCAACAATTCTCTGTCAAAAATATATAAAACTCTTGAGGACAACATGGATATCAATAATAACATTCAACAAAAATGGATGTCAGAAATAGGTGATCAGCTGAATGAAGAAGAATGGAAACAAGTATGCAGAGAAATTCATAAAACAACAAACTCTAAATACTGGAGGGAATTTGCATGGAAATTATATGCAAGATATTTTATTACTCCAAACGTACAGTCTAAAATGAACACATGAATAAAATGGCAAATCATTCGCACATTTTCTTTTCCTGTCCTGTTTTAAAATCATTCTGGCAATCAATTATTGCAAGTATTACCGGTATGTTTATTATGAAAAAATCTTTTAACCCTATATATAGTATATATTATTCTAGGAAAATCATCACCAGAGCTAATGCAGGAAATAGACCAGTACCTATACAGTTTATCAGGAAACCTCAGAAATGGAGAGGATAACTTATAGAATCAGAAATAAAGAGACAGAATATAACAGATGTTGGTTTAAGTGGATGAAATATGAGGCCATGAACTAATTTACACACCCAGAATAACAAATTAATCTGAAAATGGACAGAGGCAGACCTTGGTAAATAATCACATACTCTCAATATATAGCTAAGAGGATTTTCCAAAATGGCACCCCATTCATTCCTATGAAAGTTTCTCAGCGGGTGCATATGCTGGAAGAGTTTTACAGGCTCTCGTGGGTTTTTGGGCGTGCACTTGAGCCCTTCTCCAGCTGAGCCAGTTTTGAGCGTGCATATTTGAGACTTCCTCTTTTAGCTCCCCCCAAACATGAATGGCATAAAATTATTTAATGATTCAGCGCTTGTAGACTTTCCACATTACTGGACTGAATAGATCAAATGCTTATAATAGGAGGGGTTATTTCAGGGTGTTTGTGACACTCTGTTCACCATTTTATAGCCGCTTTGATGGGAGAAATGTTTTCTGGGCCGGTGTGCATCACGTGATGCTGCAATACCGAGTGTACTCCTGGAGGTGTTGTTTAGCTACCACTGTTTTCAGTTAAGCTAGCTAGCCACACATTGACCCATTGACAAATTTGGGGAGGAAAACGGAAATAGGTAGATAAATTATTCAATGTGTGCCAAGTCCAAAAACAAAAAGGTAAATTAAGCAGTTGAAAACTAAATAAAAATAAAGGACAGGTAAAGTAAAGAGGTTAAAGGAAAAGTGTAAAACTTGTATTTCTTTTTACACTCAAATTTAATTATTTTTGTCAGTTTCAGGGCTCCATACGGTCTCACCAATCCGATGGTTGATAATGAGCGGTGCTTCCAAATATAAATAATGGACAACACTCAGGATACCAGAAACTAATCATGGAGAATTATTTGAGACTTTAATATATTCTGTAATTAACAGCTTATGTGACACAACCTGCTTTGCTCTGCTGTGTTAGGCTCCATCCATCTGGTACTCGATGTGGGGTAAAACTGTCTCTCTGGTTGAGGTTTCGCAGCTTAGTGAAATCAGGTGGTCTAGTGTTTGGAATGAAAACATCATAATCATGGCTGTTTGCTTCAGATTGTTTAAGACAACTTCATTTAACCACTGCTGACAGGCTACAGATAAACACTCGAAACCTCTGTCTACTCTACTCATATCAGTGCCAAAGCAGAAATAAACCGATGTAACTTTAATTTTATTTTAATAACGATTTCCATGTTGCTTTGTACTTAAAGGAAGCTTTCATGCATTCATTCCCATAACTGTGCTGTCCTTGGGGCATCTGGCTGCAAAGTCCTAAGCCTTAATTCTTACACTGACTTTTTGAAGACACAAGGTGTTCATCTGGTGGCAGTAGCACTGAGCCTTGACTGACTCATTGTTCTTGCCCCCATTATAGTACAGTACATGTGGACTTTCATTGAGCTTGTCAGTGCTCAATTAGACCTAAACAAAGAATATGCTGGTCACAGGCTTCTGATGCTAAAGGCAGAGTGTACCAGGGTTTTCACATTCCATGACCCTATAGCCTATAATTAATTTATGACTCTGGTTTTATTTTAAAAGACGTGGATATTCACAGGGGACCCCGTCTTTAAATGGCTCTCTCGTTTTTTACCTGAGGATCCAGGGCTGCGAAGTGGTTCAAATGGGGTCAGCATTTCTGCTATATAGCTTGGGGCCAAACCCAGGCGTGCTTTAAAAGTTTTAAGTAAAACCTTAAAAATCAATTCTAAATCAAACGGGGAGCCAATGGAAAGAAGCCAGGAATGAGGTGATGTGATATCGTCTGTTAAAACCAGTAAACGTCAGGGTGTGTAGCCAAGAACGGCAGGAGAAGGACTCAAATGCAGACTGTTGAGGAGGCTCAAAGCATTATCAAGTGTTTATTAAAACGCTTACTTGAGATACAGGAAGGCAGGCAACAGGCAAACAAACAGGTGAGTCCAGGTTTGGGAGACAGCTGGAGCACAAGGAATAAATCCAACACAGGAACATGAAAACTAAGCACAGGGAACATGGACTCATCCAACAAAGAACACTCACTGAACACATCTAACACCGTACAATGATCCAACAGCGAACAAAGGAAAAGGACAGGTATACCTAGGAAAAGGCTAACGAGGGAATCAGGGGCAGGTGAGTAAACGGGGAACAGGTGAAGACAATCAAGGATAACGACACAAGCGCAGGAACACACAGGAAACAAGAGACAAGATTACAAAATAAAACAGGAAATTAAACAAAGCGTCCAGACCCTGACAGTAAAAAGCCGAGTTGCTGCATTCTGAACTAGTTGTAGGCGAGAGGGTGACTTTTGGCTCATGCCAGAAAGGAGGGAGTTACAGTAGTCGAGTCTAGAGAAAATAAGTGCGTGAATGACTTTTTCCAGGTCAGAGTGTGAAAGCATTGGTTTGATTCTGGAGATGGTTCTTATTTGAAGGAAGCAGGACTGGACAACTTTTTTGATCTGTGGTGCAAAGCTTAGATCTGAATCAAATAGTACTCCCAAATTTCTGGCAGCGGGTTTCACATAAGCCGATAATGGACCAAGGCCACTCTCAATGAGACTGATAGGGTTTGGGGGACTGATCAATATGATTTCTGATTTTGAGTTATTGAGTTGAAGAAAATGTTGTGCCATCCAACAGTTGACATCATTAAGACAGTCTAAGACAACAGCTAGGCTATTTGGGTCATCGGGTCTCAGGGGAAGGTATATCTGTGTGTCGTCTGCGTAGCAATGAAAAGAGATGTTATGACGTTGGATGACTTGACCAAGTGGAAGCATGTAGATAGAGATAGAGTGTTAGCAAACAGTTGCCTATTTACACAAGCAGCAGATATGGAACAGCATTTGGAATTCTAAGTCCAATATTCACTCTCCTTTAGATCTGTTTTGGTTTCCACTAACTCTTTCAATATCTGTCTCTTTAGCTGCTAAATGCTCCACTATGTGTACTGCGTAGAACTGGGGGCAACTGCAGAATCCGGTGATAATCCACTGCGGGTTTGTCACAATAAATGACCCCTTTCATATACAAGTTGTCATGTGACACATTGTTGATTCAAAAATATTGACTATAGACACTTTAAGGTTCCCCACTCATGGCCTGCCTTGGGCATGTTTCTGTTGCATCACTCAATCACTATCTCTAGTCGCTATCAATTTCACTTAGGATTCAAACGTAAGTTTCCTAAAGTGAGCATCTATGAATGTTTGTGTCAGACTTAAACACTGTCATATGACTTCCTCCTGAGAATTTGGACATGACCACCAATATCCATTGACATTTGAGGGCTTCTTTCAACCTTTCTTTTAAAAACACACACTGAAATCAAGGTCTTTTACTGGTAACGCTAGTGGCAGTGTCATTACTGGAGGGCATCAGTACAGCAACAGATCAGAAATAAGGCGAGATTAGCCTGTCATCAGACTGAGGGCAATGCTGAGGGTGTAATTTATTTTTTTAGTCCCTATGCAAACTAAAGAAAAGACATCTTGATGTCTTGAATCTGTCGTACTGCATCATGAGAGTGAATGGAGTTATTGGCCGATGTTCAGAAGGTTTCAGGGTCAATCTGTGGAATGACTTCTCATTGAGAGAATGTCTTTCATCACATTTTTTCTCTGACATTTGCCTTCTGTCCCCTAAAAAGAGACGAAGCTCTCCTAAGTAGTCTCAGAGCAAATTGCAAGGCATGCTGGGTAGGAAATGAATCCACCCTTGGGTTTAGATTAGTTCTTACCCAAAAAAATTGGGTTTAATGTTTCTTAAAACTGTGTGTATGGAATGCAATTAGGTAATTTACCCTATGAATTATTCATGGTCTTATATTGGGCTTTGGAACAACAAAAGTCTGTTTTTGGCTGCGTATATACAAGGTGATGATGCTGAGCCTTCAATATGTACAACTAATTAAACTTAATCTAACCAGAACAGCTGTGTTCCCATAAAAGGTTTATTTCTAACTGACTGAAAGTTGAATGACCTGTGCTACAACTTTAGAAGACTTAGTTGTAAAAATGACGAACATTAATCAAATCATGTATAATTATTTTACATTATTCAATAATCAAATACTTTTGTTTTTTTTTAGTTTGTATGGTATATAAAAAGTAGTTTAATGCAGTACTCCTTATGAGGTATGCACCCTATTCTGCTGCTTATCATTTATGAGAGAAACCTAACCAGTGGTGCTCATCCTCAGTGCTCAGTTTCAGTGCAGCAGTTTATCTCACACAAAGACTTGCAGTCCTTTAGCTGCCATTGGGTGTTCAAAGACACTGAAATAACCTTGACATCCATGTGGGAGTCATTTTGATTGGCAACACTTTCAGCCCACACAATGATGTTCTAATTTCGAGGACTGACTGGGCATCTCGGTGTCTACATTAAGCTTCTGTTACTCAGCCTTCTTTAACTTCCAGTCCATATTTGGGGAAACTTTCTGACAAGACCATTTGTTTTCTGTATGCAACAATAACTTCTCCACGCAATGAACAGAAATATCTGCCTGATCAAAATCAGAAGAGTCCCTAAAACTGCCAAGTATATCAAAAGTATAATTGTCTACACAACACTGGCTGAAAGAAATTTGACAGAAATATTAAGAGAAGCGTTGAAAAATCGAAACTTTTGACTTTTAAAGTTGGGGCTGAAGATAGGCCTGGTGGCTTGCTGAAAATCTTCTCCAGCAGCAGGGGTGTAAATATAGACAGTGCAGGCAGTGCGGTTGCACTGGGGCCCCTGGGGTGGCGGGGCCCATAGAGACAGTGGGCCCTCCAACAATGTGTTGGTAGAGAATGGGCCCTTGTGAGTCAGAAATACACCTGTTTTCAAAGAAGAAGTCACATTAAATTAAATATGGCAATCTATAACAAAATTATATGCTTATTTTAATTCCAATACAATGGCCTAAGTAACTCATTTGACTGTACAATCCAACACATTGTTGGTAATATATATATATATATATATATA